>JAGFPH010001760.1:183200-196923 GCA_018207615.1 Philaenus spumarius | reverse complement strand
CTCGGGCTTATGATTGGGCGAAAATGTGCAATTATCGTACACGAATATTGAAAAATTCGATTTTTGGGACCTTTATATGAGTTTTGTTCCTTGTTCCGGGAGGTGTACCTAAAACACCTTTACACAGGATTATAGTAAATTTAATTGTCTTTTGAATGGTATAACTCACAATATGTACTCGGACTTATGAGTGGGCGAAAATGAGCAATTAACGTACAAGAATAGTGAAAAAGTCAATTATCGGGATCTTTATATGAGTTTTGTTACTTGTTCCGGGAGGTGTACCTAAAACACCTTTACACAGAATTATAGTAAATTTAATTGTCTTTCGAATGGTATAACTTACAATATTTACTTGGGCTTATGAGTGGGAGAAAATGCGCAATTAACGTACAAGAATAGTAAAAAAATCGATTATTGGGATCTTTATATGAGTTTTGTTCCTTGTTCCGGGAGGTGTACCTAAAACACCTTTACACAGGATTATAGTAAATTTAATTGTCTTTTGAATGGTATAACTCACAATATGTACTCGGGCTTATGAGTGGGCGAAAATGCGCAATTAACGTACAAAAATAGCGAAAAAGTCGTTTATTGGGATCTTTATATGAGTTTTGTTCCTTGTTCCAGGAGGTGTACCTAAAACACCTTTACACAAGGTTATAGTAAATTTAATTGCCTTTCGACTCATATAACTCACAAATTGAACTTGGGCTTATGAGAGGGAGATATCATGCAATTTCCTCGCTCTAACTTTGCCATTTTGGGTTTACTACAAATAGGCCGCCATTTTGTTTCAATTCAAAAAATAAAAATATATGTACCTTTCAAATCCTACAAGGACCCTTTCAGAAAAAATTCATCATTTTTGAAGCATATTTACTACCTATTAGCAAGGTTGGTAAAAAACTACCCCTCAAATTCCTACCCAAAAACGAAAAAACTGTATAACTCCGCCATTTTGAAACGGATCGAAAAACAAAAAAAGTACCTTTTGAAGAATCGCACTAAGGCCCTTTGACCAAAAAATCAGAAATTTTGAAGCATTTTTACTACCCCTTAAAAATCCGGGAATAAAACATATATATATATATATATAAAGTAATGATTTTTGGGTATAGTCTCCAAATGGTCTGAAACGGATAGAAACCAAATTTTAGCCTTCTCCGACGAACCGTTTTCAAGTTGGGTCGAGTGTAATAGCTCTTATTTTCTTCGAAAATTCGGCTAAAAAGTTGTAGTATTGTAAATTGATGCCGCAACGTGTGGCATTTCTAACAAGAAAAAGCTGTAGTATTTTAAATTGACGCCCAACAAGTGGGGCATTTCAAAGTATATTGTAAAAGATATGTTGTTTTATTTATAATAAAGGTGAAGGATTAATAATAACCTCAAAACTAAGATGATAAATAATGTTAAAAGTTCAAATCAAATTATTTCGTATACCTATTTTATAACAAACAACAGTTAAAATAAAAGTTAAAAGAACCAGTAAGGCTCAGGTGTAGGCCTACACTTAATCAAAACCCTTACCAAAAAGTTACTATCAATAATTACCGTATATTATCAATAAATAATAGGCCTACTATAATATGTCTTAACCTATTTATTTTTAATTAGTATGTAACATAGTTTTTTCTTATTTTTAAATTCCTTAAAGCAAGTTTTTATTGGTTTGTGTGTGTTGAAACATGTGTTGGTTGAGCCTAGGCCTAACTTAAAATATTATTTTGTACTAAAAGCTGGACAATCAACTGTTTTATCTGTGTTATTTTAATCAATTGGTTGCTATGGTAATGGATGTAAATACATTCAAAAAATTGTTTTTTCAGTCTAGGCCTAACCTAAAATTATGTTTAATTTATTTTACCTGCCTTAGCGGCAACATACACTCATGATTTATGTTTTTGTGAACTTCTTTGAATGATATAAGTTTCATCTTTCAATTGTTTTTTAGTTTTTCATAATGTTGCTTATTTATTGGTATTACAGCTGTTAGGCACTATGTGTTTAACGTCCAACTTGATCCTGTGAATTTGTTCGTTGAAAGATACTGGCCACTAATGATTTTCTCTAAGCCAGCTGATTCCTTTTGCTACAATTGTTTGTTCTTAGATGCACAATGACGTGTTTTAATAATCAGCTGGATAGGGAAACTTAAATTGATGATAAAATATGTTTTAAAAAGTTCTTTTATTACATCCTAAATGAAATTATTTCAAAAATGTAAGTAAATTATGCAAATATGGAATGATTGATCTTTCATTTAAAACAAATCACGTGTAAAACGGTTCAGTGAAAACCTCAAGTGAATTCTTTAAAGAAGTGCAAAGTTGAAATTTTACCCCATGTTAAATCTTCAAAAAGTTTATTTTCCATTTTTGACCCAATTAACATAAATATTTTCAAAATACAAATAAAACCTGCACATATAGGACCGCTAACCTTTGTTTTGGTACAACCTGCATGTAAATCGGTCCAGTAGAGCGGTCAGGCTCGCTGTCATAAGCTTTAAAATTTTTCCCTCTGTTAAATCTCCATAAGAAAAGTTTATTTTTCATTTTTGACCCAATTAACATAAATATTTTCAAAATAAAAATAAAACCTGCACATATAGGTTTTTTTTTAACGGCAAAAACCTAGGTGGTTATCATCGCCTGTCTGCACATATAGGATCGCTAACCTTTGTTTTTTTTGGTACAATCCGCATGTAAATCGGTCCAGTAGAACGGTCAGGCTCGCTGTCATTAGTTTTGCAAAAGATTTTAGTATATAAGATTTAAGTTTTATTTGAATTTATTTCAATTTGTTAAATTATTAATGTTTATCTCGGGGTCAGGCACTCGGCTTGCATGAACAAACTGGTTGTTTTTATATACACATACATGAATTTAATATTTGATTCTAATAGTTCGAAAATTGGTGTCTATTTAAATATTTTTGAAATTTAATCTTAATTTTAGTTTCTGATAATTTTAAATAGGTTCACTTTGTTTAGTAATGTTATTAACAGATTATACCCGTTTCTGTTGTTAAAACCACTGAATTTACCACTGTACTGTTAATTCTAAAACACTTTTAAAAAAGCCTCGCTTTTGCAAACGTATCTGGATGTCTTCTTCCTCAGACCAACCCTGCGTCCTCCTTGTTCAAAACCTTGCCGCTTCCTCGTAGTACGGGTTTTACCTCCTCTATCATAGAAAACTCGTATTTTGATTGGTTACCGGCGTCCACGTGACCGTCTTTAAGTTATGGCTGTTCCAATTTGCTGACGAACTTAGCGCATTTATACATTGAATGAATAAGATAGTTCTCACTACTATTTGTAATATTTGTACACTTGCATATTTATTATAGATAATTATTTGTTAGAATAATTATTGTTGAATTACGTAATAGTTTTGTTATGTTGAAATATTATTTATTAAATAAATTTACTTTTACCGCGGAATAATAAGGTAACTCTCTTTGGACTTTGTCAGCTGTTAGACAATTAATATCTCTATGCTAATTTACATTTACAATTAGTTTTTCTACATAATAACATAATGAATCTTACGATCTAAAACTTCTTTATAATTTAATTTCAATAAACATGTTTTGTTATCGTTCTAGATATATATGTTTACATTTAATTTTTGTTGTAACTGAAGTCATTGGATTTTCAGACATCTGTTATATTTGTCGACTGTACTTGTCAACATTGCGTTTGCGATTTATCTAGCCTAATTCTATTGGTTGCTAATTTACAAAGGATGGTTCTGCTGACATTTGAATATGAAATAAAGATTACTTAACTAAATAAATGGATTTTTGTATATGCTTAATGTTTTAGTGATTATGGTGAAGTTATGTAGTAATTTTGCTAATTGGTGTCCTAGAGTGTTGTGTATTGCATTCTAGGCTAAATTTGAATATTTAACATTGGTCATAGTGGTTTAATTTAGTAATCTGATACATTTTTCATTGATTCTGATACGTTAATGGTTTCTTGTTTATATGGCTTGATTAATTTCAATAGTTTGGAAAGGTTATCTAGATTTTACACTTAGGCTTTTCTAGGCTCTATGAATAGCAGCAGTCTCAAAGAGGTTAGTTTTTTTTTGTTTTCAATGTTTCAAATGAGCTAGGCCAATGACTTTTAGGTCTAACATATAGTCTTTTACTTATAGGCTATTGAAATATTTGTCTTAGATGTGATTGGAACGTTATAGTTACTTTCATAAAATAGTTCATATTTATTTCATAGGGTTAGGTTACAGAAACATATCCTTAACCTCTAAATTCAAGATTATTTATTTGAGGATTTTTTAAGGTCAGATGTGAAAACATTTACTACAATACAAATAGAGAAAATAAATTAAATTTGTTGTTTTTAAAATTATTAGAGTAGAAACTTTTATTGATTTGATCAAGAATTATAATTAAATTATGTACCTCTGTAATAATTTTTTTGTTTTAGGAACACGCTGTTTGGCAGAATCAACAGTTTTGGGAGGCTGCATTTTACCAAGATGTTCAAAGAGATATCAAGGCTTTATATTTAGAATCTCAGCATGTGCTTAGTCCCATCAGTCCTCGGGAAGTAAGTCAGTTTCATAATTATGTTCAAACTACAAAAACAAGCTCCATAATAACAAACAAAAACAGGATTTTTAATATAACTGTTTTACTATTCAGGGCAAAGAATTTCTATGGAAAGAAAGATCTAGAAGTACACTTGGACGAGTGCAGGAACCTTCAGCGTTAGAAATTGCTGCAGAACAAATGAGGATATGGTCTGCAACAAATCCAGGTAATGGGATCATGCTTATAGTGCTTATAAGTTTTATGGGTTCATTTTTGCGAAAGCAGCTTTTTCAACATGAAATTTATAAATTCAAAATATAGGCGTTTCTCTAAGTCACTTACTCAGTTGCTTAGTTTGTCAACAACATAATTTTTATGTTAATAGTGATACACTGGTTAGTGAAACCCAACATTCCCAAACTTCCCACTAATTTTTTTGAATAAATCAAAATACTAACTCAAACATAAATAATTCAAATTCTCAAACATTTACAAAGATCACTGTTTTGTGTATACATACACATGTTTGAATTTTACTTACTTATTCTGTGCACAGTTATAAATTTAAAAAACACAAATACATAACCTGATAAAGTCCACATACAAATTGTTTTTTATAGTTAGTCACAAATAAAGCTGTTTATCGGTGCTGGTCCATTTATTTCAGTCTCGCGCCAATTCGCACATAGTCTATCATTGCACAACTTTGCAATCAATCAAACTTTGTTCATTATACACAACTAGCATCTACGGCCCTAGAGGCCAAATACCAAATTTCATTTCAATCCGTTCAGTTGTTTTAGAGAAAACATGACTTAGTAACTTTGACCACCCCAAACCCCCTCTAAGATTTTAAAAACTTTGAAAACCTTTCTTACAGAGCCCCTGCGGCCCTAGAGGAAGCAACATACCAAATTTCATTCCAATCCGTTCGGTGGGTTTTCTTAGTAACTTTGACCGCCCCAAAACCTCCCCTAAAATTTCGAATTGTTTGAAAACCTTTCGTAGCGAGCACCTATGGCCGTAGAGAAAGCTACATACCAAATATCATTCCAATCCGTTCTGTGGTTTTGGAGAAATTGTGATTTAGTAACTTTGACCCCCCAAACCCCCTCTAAAATTTCGAATTTTTTTAAAACCTTTCTTAGAGAGCACCTACGGCCCTAGAGGAAGCAACATACATAATTTCATTCCAATCCGTTCAGTGATTTTTTTTAGTAACTTTGACCCACCCCCCCAAACTTCCCCTAATAAATATTTGTTATTTTCTTGAATAAATAAATATAACTAAACAAACACTTTTTTGTACATATTACAAATCACTGATAAAGTTGAAAACTTTATATAAATACAACCTCTTCGGGAAAAGAAGAAGGAACACTCCTAGTTACAACATTTAGCTGCCACATTCTATTTGAAATGAAAAGACAAATCTATAATGTTTATTTTTTAATAATATAGATTTACTTTAATCTGATAACATTATGAGTAATAAGGTTATGAATTTTCAATGACAATTCTATTCCATTGTAATTAATCTAGTTAACCTTAATCATTTATATTTTATTCTTTAAACTCCTGAATTCAGAATTAAATTTGTGACGAATCAATCAATATATTTGCTTGTATATCAAATTGTATCACGTCTTTATTTCAGTTTTTCCTTTTGAGCTAGCATAACTAGTAGGCCTACATTGAAGTTTAAATTACACTATCTATAGATACAGCCTTTTACATACAAGAAGAAATATTAAAAATTTAATGTTAATAGTGTATAATTTTTGTTTATAATAGTCATGTACTACTAACAATTAAATGATACATTGAATATAAGTGTCATGCGCCAAACAAAAATCAAATATATACCGTTCTGGAAACTTCCAAGCGTGAACTGCCGTCTTGTTATTCATCTTGTTGTTCATCATGTTGTTGTTGTTATGGTGATATTTACTGCGTAGTAAAAGGTTTGAGAACAATAAGGCGGTAATCTGCTGTCTGTGATGTCATCGCAAGAATTGTGTCACAAGTTAATTTTGACTTATTATTAATGATTATTTGAATTAAATTATGTTGTTTGTTAATGGATTACTAACTATTTTTGTATTATGTGTCGAGACTCCTATTTCTCAAATAAATACCAACTATTTTTCTTTTTAAGTCAAGTTCTTACATCATAAGCTCCCAAAAATGAAAGACAACATGTAACAAAAAATAACTATAAATAATTATGTCTTTTGAGTATTTAATAGTAAAAAAAAAAAAATGATAATCTGCTCTGATTTTTGTACTTTTAATTGTCCACTCCACTAAAGTCTTTTTATTGATTTTTATTATTTTAATTAATTTATATATGTTTATGTTATACTAGGGGAGACCCCTGCGTGCTCCGCACGCCAACCCCCAATAGTTCCAAAAACATATGTTATGTTTTATTTATAATAAAGGTGTAGGATTAATAATAACCTCAAAACTAAGATGATAAATAATGTTAAATGTTCAAATCAAAATGTTTCGTAAATCAGTTATAATAATGGTTAAAAGAACCAGCAAGGCTCAGGTCTACACTTTAAAACAATAACCTAAAAGCTAGAAATACAAAAATAATTGCATCAAATTTTTAAATCAGCTGTTAATGGAAATATTGGAGCAAGCAGCTATATTCAATAATTATTATTTATTCTGTTATTTTATTCAATTGGTTGCTATGGTAACAAATGTAAATAAATGTGTTGGTTTATCATTCTAGGCCTAACCTAAGAATTTTTTCCGACTAATTTACAAATATTGAAATAAAAAAAGGTTTTTATCGAAATTAATTATAGCCTATGTTACTCAGGGATACAGCTGTTTACAGAACAGAACAGCTGTTTTATGTTTTTTAAATTTATTTATTTAATACCAAATATGTTTTAATGTAAACAAAGCAGATGTTTTTAAATTCTCGTGTATTTCTTATGGGGATTTTTATTTTTCGGGGACCCCAAAAACCCCTTAGTTTTAAATTTTAGAAAAAACTTATATTTTTCCCTCGTTCCTTGAATCGATACCTTTAATTTGATACCTCTCCCATCTTCCTCCGATTTACCAAATTCCCACAATTTTGAATCTAAAATTTCGCTTACAGAATTATATATATAAGGATTGTTTTCTTTGACATATATTTAGGGGTGTACGAGATTGACTTTTTGAATTCGAGACGAGAAGGGGATGTTGTTTACTACAAATTATCGAGAAAAAGAAAAACGAGAATAGCATTTTAGAAACAAGAATGAACCAACATTTTTATCTTGATTTCAGAGTGAGAAATATTAATAATTATTACTTTTAACATCATTGAAAAAAATATAATGTATATGGGGATGAGTTAATTATTAATAAGTTAATAATCAAGTTATTTCGATCTGCTTTTGCTACTAAGTTTATGAAAGATATTACAAATATTATGTACTTTAACAGTTGACTATTAATTAATAACCCTTTACACTACATCATATGCAACATATTTATTTTTATATAATTATATATATATATATATATAGTTAAGTAATTAATTGGCATTATTTATTTTACTCAAAACCCAGGTTATATAACACTCAATCTCTACTATGCTAAGTTATTGCTCATCAGTGTTAAGGTAATATAAATACGATTGTGATATCCTAATTACTTGCTTGTTGAATTGTTTGGAAAATGTTTGTTTTTTTTCTTTTCATTCTAATATAACATTTTAAGTTTTATGAAAAGATTAAAAATAAAACTCGAGATTTAAAAACGTATCAAGAAGTTTATGGCTGAGTCGAGAAGAGTACAACCATAAAGTGAATTTTATGAGAAGAAGTGAATTTTATTGTTGACAACGAGATTGAGACATTGAGTTATTTCTTGTTACTGCTAGATAGTTTCGAGATGTTGCACATCCCAAATATTTGTCTTATAGATCTAATGTAATAATACACTGTAGTTAAACAATTTTTTTTTGCATGCTTAGTTAATTTTCCTTATCTCTCAGGAAAAATTTATTGTGAAGCAATAATATTACATAGATAGATTCCTAGCATAGAGTAATTACTTAAAATACACAAAATGTCAGTTCTGAGAAAAAGTCACTAAAAATGTGTGTTGCTTTTGTAAAATATATTACTAGGATTTGTCTTATGTTGATTTCATTTTCAAATTAAAGTGAATGTGTTGTATCTATATGTACAGTTTTTGTAGATCTTATTTTTATGTATTATGTTTAGAAAAGCAAGTAGAACTGATGAACAGCGAAGAATCTACATTATATAGCCAAGCTATTCATTATGCAAATCGCATGGTATATTTGCTTGTACCTCTAGATATTGGCTGTAAAGCCCACAGGCAAGATGGGAATCATCTTGACATTGAAAGAGTTAGCAATATTACAAACAGGTGTGTAAATTTAAACTTTTATTTTAATTATTAGCTAAAGCCAAGCAAAGTAAAAGTTTTACCTTACATTAATTAACTCTTAATCTCAGGGTTTATTAGGTCTCCATTATATTAAACTGAGTTTATTTATAATATTTATTGTTCTACTTACGTCTGCTCCTCCAAATATTTGTTTATTACATTACGGCCGTTTCAACTATTTATTCAGTCATGGTCACATGCAGTTTATTGGTAAACAACCTCCCTTACCTAAAAGGAAAAAGCCTTATGTTTGTAGTGTTAAATTATAATAATACAATAAATGGTAATGATCTGATCTAATTTATATAAACAAATAAGTTCAACACATAAATAAAAATAACACAAAATAGAATTTCTTTTAATAGCTGAATAAGAAAATTAGTTATAAACATTAATTAAAAGTATTAACCCTCCAAGTGGCATGGTTAAAGCTAAAATTGAAAACCCTGTTTTTAGCGTTTTGCAAGCATATTTTTAAAAATTCGCCAAAAATAGTAAATGAACCCCAATCCAAAAGTGTTCCATAGCTTTTTTGTAGAAGAAACTTCAAAGAATTCAAATATGCCACTAAAAATTAGTTTCTTTTGAAATTGTAAAAGTTATTAGCTTAGAAAGCAAAAAATGTTTAGTAACGGAAGGAAAAAAAAACAACTTTATGCCTACATAAAAAATAGTAAAACATTTTTGTAATTTTTTTCAAAATACACAAAAGTTTTATAATTTAGTTCTAAATAGAAATATGTAAAAATATATTTCAATTTCACAATTGTTTAGTTCAAAATAACACTTTGAATGTTTTTACTACATAACCTGCAAATCAGACTAAGTTCAAAGTGAGTAGGCCTGAAAATTTTTTACTACAAACGATGTTTTTTTTATACCAAAAATTCGAGAATGAAATGTAGAATCGAATAGCATTCTACCCAGTTTCAAATAACTTTACATTTTGTAGTGAAAAATCAAAATATCAAAGCGGCAATTTAACCTAAAACCTTATTTTTAGGCTATGTTATTTCTCAACTTACCGTTTTATTAGAACACTGTTATAAGCCTAATTTCACTCAAACACAATCTACACTTATTTATTTATAACTAAAACACAATATAACACTATTTTATAAACTATAAACACTTTCAATTCTCTAAAATATCAAGACGAATAAAACTTACAAGTGAACACTTTGAGATCAGAGTGTAAAATGGTTAGACTGCTTCGTTTAGATTATGTCTGTGCCAACTAAATTTCACCTAAATTATTTGAACTGAACATAGAATAAACGTTGGAGTTTTTTCTTTAAAACAGTATATTAAACATGTTATGAATAAATCGATTTCTGATAGTAAAAATCGATTTACAAAATGCTTCTTTATTGGCCCAATCTTAGACCAATAACAAGCCTTTATTCTAAATTCTAGACTCATAACCATAATCTAGTCACAGATGATTTAAAAATACCACTTGAAAGATAAAAGTCTAATGAATCCAATGCTGTGATGATCTTTGTGACAATTGACAAATGTGAGGAGTTGCAGGCCGTTCAAAATGATGAAGTTTTACGTTCTTTAACATCGCGATGTCGCACGGAAAACAGCTGTTTGACATTCTACAATTTTGAAACGATGATTACGTATGTAAATATACGTTTTACAAAAACGTTTTAAATACAAAAATTAAAGTTTAATTCATTTTCTTTCCAACGGTGCCAGTTTTATTACGATTGGATAATTCTAAGTGAACTAAATAATCGAAAATTCAAATGTATGCAAATTCTCGGTAATTGTCGAAATAGCTGCATCTTGCGCCTGAGAGAACGTCACTTTGGGCAGTCTGCCACTGGGAGGGTTAAGTTCCTTTTTTTTAATAGAAAATTCATTCAGTAATCATTGTTCAGTATAGTTCATCATTCCATATTTTATAACAATATTATATTATTTCAATGTGTAATATATGTGAGTTTCAGGGATTCTAAACATTTAAATAAGGGTATAACGTAAAGGGGGTCGTAAGGTAAATTTTGGACATTTAGCCTATTTTAAAAAAGACAGTATTTTATAAAAAATAATAAACATAGAAATTCAAAGGGGGATTGCAGACAAATTTAATTTCAATATTTTTTAATCATAAAAAAGTAATTTGCAATACAATAGGACATAAATAGAAGTTACACAGAATTTAAATATGTTTTGTTAAAATAAAGCAAAGACGTTGTCATAACATAGCCTCTACAACGGATGTACATTTAGAAGGAAACAAGTTTTCAGCCTAGAAACGGAAACAACTTTCAGAGATTGTGTGTAGCTAACAGAATATAAGGATCATGATTGGTGGAGAGGGACCACGTGACATTATGTCATTGCTACTGGAGGTAATTGCCGGAAGGCATAGCTCGTTCTCACTAGCATCTTAGACGTTCTGCTGAGCAGTCCTGCTTATTATGTGTTAAGTATATCGTTCCTGAAATATGGAGAAGTGCGGTATTTCTATTAGAAATGATCACCAAACATTTCTAAAGTAAAGTAGAGATAATGTAGTCATTTTCGAAAGTACAATGGTGAAATTCGGACGTCCGTAACTAAAGATAAAGACTTGAGAAAATTTCTAAAAACTAGCGTGGTCTTCACAAAGGACTAACAATGGCGGGTTAACTCAGTGACTTGTATAAAGAACGAACGGTGTTTTTTCGGAGTGTATTAGATCAGTACATCATGGAATAAGTTCAACGATTTATGAGGCTAAACAGTTCATCGAATATAAAATCATTTAAATTTAAATTCTACAAATTGTAACAAGTGTTCAAGTAAATAAATTCATTTTCTTAAAAAGTGCACTTTAAAGCGAAATTTCGTAAGTAATAAATTAAGTTTAATTAAGTCTGCAATCGAATATTTTATTAATATAAGTTGTCATAGGTTTAAGATAAAATGTTTAACAATTTATGTGTATGAATGAGTGTCTGATTGAAATAATTTGGGAGAATGACTTGCCAATTTGATTTGATATTTTTATGTATGTTTTCCGATCTAAAATGATGAAGTAAATAATTAATGCCAACCATTATGATTTCTTAATTTGAGTTTTCTCCTTTCCAGAAGTACTTTATGGTAAACGAACCTTGTGATAATAATAAAATTAGTTTCAGTTTTCTTTATATGTAATTCAAAATGGCGTCAGTCTTTGATCAGCGCAATGTGGTTTGGAGGCTAGGATTTCCATGTGGACAAACATGGATGCCTTAGTTGCCGGACGAGTCCATTTGCAATCAGAGAGCTGCACGCACAGATGCAATAGGTTAATGTGTAACAGATATTTAGTGATCAACTGTGGCAGTCACAGATCTGATCATAACATAACCTAATTTCAATTTTGGGGTTATGTTTGTTTGTTTTTATTGGGAATAAGGTGTTATAATATTTAAAGTGATAATTTAATTAAATAAATAAAGTAAATGGATTGAAGATAGGATATAATAAGTAATTGTTACACAGTAAAGGTTATATATTTTTTTTTTAAATAACTTAGAAATATTTTTGTCAAAATTAATTTTTTATTTTTCATTTTTTTTATTTTCTATTAATAAATTTGTTTGTAAACGGCTTGCATAGTAGCAGCACGTTACAAAAGGAAAACTTTTGACATTATCAAATCTATCAATTGTCTTTATAAAAATCTCGGGGTTTATGCAAGAATAAATAGTTTCAATTGTTCCAAATATTGTCTCTATTTATTAAATAACACACAAGAACTCTTAACCTCGGTGGGTCGGTGCCGACTTTTCCTAAGTTTGGATTAAAATAAAAGTAAACGAAATATTGTAACACATAGTTAGAGAATATAGGTAAATTGCATGAAAATAGTCATTAATAATGGTTATGACAGTGTAATGTGGTTGTAAGTGTATGTAATGGTAGGCCTATATATGGGTATCACTTGGTTCAAAGTTTGTTCACACAGGTACGAATTGTATAAATATGAAAAATAATTTGAAATTTCACCCTGATTATACAAAAAGATAAACTAGGCCTAGTAATAGGTTGGAAGGATCTCTCCAATATTTTTTATTCTTCTTGATAACTCGTTTTGGATTCAATCGATTTTAATTGTATATTTATCTTGATTAGTTCTACTGCAAGTTTTGCTTGATGGTTTGGATGTTGAATCTAGTCATAAACGGGTCAATTTCTTTAAATAATTGCTCCACTAGCCAAATGGTGTACTGTTCCCTTTTGTAATTTTTACAAGAATGAAAAATAATGCACTTTTGGTCCACTCCGGAATTTTCCACAATCGCCGACTTGATATACTTCTTCAGGGGGTGTGTGTTTGTAAGTGTTATTAATTGATTAGTTTAAAATTTGTTCTTTTTGTTAAATTATTTTTTGAAAAGTAAAATCATTTAGAGAATAATCAATAGATATTGTACAATGGAAGTAAATAAATAATTTAATAAAACACTTAGTAACTTCTTATTACAGGTTCCCTTTTTATAATCTAGTTTCGTATATCTACAACCTAAAGAAACTAATTCGGATTTTGTAATCCGTACAAATTATGGTCCAATCATAGGTAGACTCTTCTGTCGTGGGCGTGGCTACCCCAAATAAACATGTCCTCCTTAGTACGTTGTAGATGATTCTCATTTGGTTTTTGTAATTTTCCTGACTTAACAGTGTATATTTAATATTTTTGCCAAAGACTTTTTATATGTAATAAAAACTTTTTATA
>JAGFPH010001760.1:140430-173200 GCA_018207615.1 Philaenus spumarius | reverse complement strand
AATGTTCCCACAAAAATCCAGTTTTCTGTAGAAAATCAATATTTTATTGGAATAAAAGGTAATTTGCAATCCAAACACTTTTATTTTATTGCATAGCAACTTTCACTCGTGCTATTGTGGAATCATTAACATTAAATATTTATTTATAATTTGCAGGTCTAGTGTGGCCGAGAGCGATAGTGCGGATGCAGAATCTGGATTTGAAGAACAAGATCCAGGGGAAGCTGGAGCACAGGTCATTAGAATGGTTTCAAGATTTGTTGATAAAGTCTGCAATGAAGGTGGGGTTAATTCTGAACATATACGTAGCTTACATCAAATGATACCTGGTGTTGTGCATATGCACATTGAAACATTAGATGCTGTTCATAGAGAATCCAAACGTTTACCACCTATTCAAAAGGTACTCATAGTTAAATTGTATGTTTTAAAATGTTTGGATATCTGTTTTCTTGTATAGCTATTTTTTCTCCATAAATAGTCATTCTCCATCAGATACTACATGTATCATTATACACAACTAACATCTACGGCCCTAGAGGAAGCTACATACCAAATTTCATTCCAATCCGTTCAGTAGTTTTAGAGGAAACGTGACTTAGTAACTCTGAACCCCCCCTCCAAACCCCCCTCTAAGATTTTAAATACTTTGAAAACCTTTCTTATAGAGCACCTGCGGTCCTAGAGGAAGCAACATACCAAATTTCATTCCAATCCGTTCGGTGGTTTTTTTTAGTAGCTTTGACCACCCCAAAACTTCCCCTGAAATTTCAATTTTTTTTAAAACCTTTCTTAGCGAGCACCTATGGCCGAAGAGAAAGCTACATACCTAATATCATTCCAATCCGTTCTGTGGTTTTGGAGAAATCGTGATTTAGTAACTTTGACCCCCAAACCCTCTCTAAAATTTCTAATTTTTTTAAAACCTTTCTTAGAGGGCACCTAAGGCCCTAGAGGAAGCAACATACCAAATTTAATTCCAATCCGTTCAGTGGTTTTTTTTAGTAACTTTGACCCTCCCTTAAACCTCCCCTAAAGTTTCGAATTTTTTGAAAACCTTTCTTAGCGAACACCTCTGGCCATAGAGAAAGCTACATACCAAATTTCATTCCAATCCGTTTGGTGGTTTTGGAGAAATCGTGATTTAGATTTTGAATAATTTGAAAACCTTTCTTACAGAGCACCTATGGCCGTAGAGAAAGCTACATACCAAATTTCATTCCAATCCGTTCAGTAGTTTTAGAGAAATTGTGATTTAGTAACTTTGACCCTATATAAACATTATATTTACTTTATTGAAAATGTATTGTCTGAATTTCCCTATGAAATTATATGTTTATTAGGTTTTGAAGTTAATAAATTTAGCCTAGACAAGAGTAAACTTTAGTTTACCACTACCCTCCTAAAATGACTAAATTCAAATATTATTTCCCTGATAGTCACATATATTACAGAATTAAATTTCAGATTGTTAACATTGCAAATTTAATGATTTTACAGTTATGATTTCCTTTTCTTATTTTTAGCCAAAGATACTAACACCAAGTATGCTGCCTGGTGAGGAACCCCTCTCTGAAGGCCTACGAGTGTATCTTCTTCCTGATGGTAGAGAAGAAGGAGTGGGTGGAATTGTTGGAGGTCCTCCCCTTTTACCTGCTGAAGGAGCTATTTTTGTTACCAATTATCGAATAGTCTTTAAAGGAACTCCATCTGATCCATTTGGTATGCAATTGCTATATTACACTAAAGAAATAAGCTGTGTAAATATATTGTTATATTTTTGTTTAAATAATTAAATGCAATTCATACTGCATCATGTGTTGGAAGTTCATTGAAGATAAATATATTGTATTAAAGTGAGATTAAGTTCTATTCAATATAATTTGTTGTTGATATTTGATAGTTTTGTCCGGTTTGGGTAAGAATGAATTGAATCATATACATAGACATCTTACATATATCTGAATTTGTTTCAGCTTGTGAACAGTTGGTGGTAAGAGCATTTCCAGTAACATCCCTTACAAAGGAAAAAAGAATTTCTGTTCAATATTTAGGACATTTAGATCAATGGTTACAAGAAGGACTCCAGCTTCGATCGTGTACATTCCAGGTAATTATACTTAGTTAACACAAAAGTTGAACCCTCATTTTTTCAAATTGTACAGTAAAACTTTGCTTAACCGTCACGATCAGGGCCGTGATTATGACTTTTAACAGAAAAGACGGATAACGCAAAACTCTTAATACATGTGTACAGTACTGCAGGCTTGGAACGAAAAGGAAATTAAAATGTTTATAAGTGTAACATACATTATTTCTTTCTGTGCAGGCGTGTGCCTTTGTTTCCCTTGTGTTTTGATCTCTCTATACTTTGGTAATGTGGTGTACTGTGGTTTCGGTTATTTAGAATGTAATTGGGACGGATTTTTTTGTGGCAAAGTAACGGTTTGCATTTATACACACACACACACACACAATAATTTATTGTATACAAACGCATGATGATCAACTTTTAAGAGCCTGAAATTTATAATTGAAGTGTGGTAGGGGAGTACCAGATCTCGAAATTCTTGTGTTGAAATAACATCTCGATCTTGTTGTCAAGAATACAATTTATTTCTCAATTGTATTTTTTTCAATTCATCCATTAATTTCTCAATACATTTTTAAAAACTGAAATTTTACTTTTAAAAGACATTAAAATTAAAAAAGGAAACAAAGTTTTCCGAACAATTCAACAAGGAAGTGATAATGATTGTAATATCTTATATATTGAAATTACCTTGCTACTGAAGAGAAAAGCTTGTTTCTTGAAGTGAATGAGATTGTTTATATAACCTAGGACTTTAAGAAAAATAAATAATTCCAATTGATTACTTGAATAAACAATAAGCACAATTAAATAAAATCAAAAATAAATATGATGCATATGTAGTGTACAGTTTTATTAATCAATAGTCAACTGTTAAAAATTACATATATATAATATGACAGACAATATATTTATAATAACTTTCATAAAGTAGGTATAGGAAATTGAAAGAAAGTTAACTTAATAATTACTCCCCATACATATTACATTTTTTTAAAGATTGAAAAACAATACTTGATATTTCTCACTCTAATCTCAACATTTAAATTTTGATTCATTCTTATCAAAAAACTCTACTTTTGCTTTTTCTCAATAAATTCTACTTAATAAATTCTTGTTTCTCGCTTGTTCCTAGACCTCAACTCTAATCTTTTTCTCTATCTTGATTAAAAAAACTTTCCATTCTCATCTCAAAGTTAAAAAATCAATGTCGTACCCCACCCCTATAATACGGATCGTCATGTTTAGCAAATTATCCTGAGAAGAAGGTGGTTCAGTTTTCCCAAAAAATGTAATTGTTATTATGATGATAAAAGCTAAAAAATGGAAAATTATTGAAGAGAACCATATTACTGAGCTGATATAAAAAGCTAAGTCACAGGTGTTACTCAAATAAGAATGGCATGTTCAATGAAGAAGAACTTACGTCATGGGTTAGATTATGTTATGGTATAACGTGAGGCGTTATAAAAAAAATAATTTGTAAATAAACTTAAAAAAAAATGGGCTGAGAAAATTCCAAATAAAAATAAAAAATTGTTCAAATTAATAAAAAGATTATATGTGAATTATCCTTTGCTTAACACTTATTTTATTCTATTCCAATAATAAACACTCTCTGTTCAAACTACTTTACTTTCAAATCAAAAAACTAACACTTAACCTCAAAAAACTTTCTTTATTTACCTTTAAAACATCTGTCAATCTTTCACATATAATGTCTCAATGCTATATGACGTCATCTGTGACTATCCTGCTTTATCCCGCCAACCCACGTCATAGTGCAAAATTTATTGTAAAAGATTACACTATACGTGGCAAGCGTCCTTTCCCTCAAAATAGTCTCATATGCGTCATATCTAATAATCATGCATCTCGTATTTTACACAAAACATTTTATTTTAATTTGATTTACCGGGGTGTGTTTCGTTACTGCAAAAGTACTCGCTACATGGACAATTGTGGGATCCAATGAAGTTCAAAACATTGTGACGAATAACTAAACTTATTTACTTACTCATAATCAAAATATTTTTTACAAAAGAAAAATTCATTCAAATACATGAGTTACAAAACATAACTTCATAATTTACAACATACAACTTAAGATTTTATGAAAAATGAGATGCAGTTTTAATTTAGAATAGGCCTATATGAAAAAATTGAATTTAAAAGCAGACTGGAAAGTTATGATACTCTATTATTATTAATATTCACAAAACTGTTTGAAAAGTTCAATATATACCTAGGTTTTTTATAATATCTACAGGTACTTGCGTTCACAAGAAGTTCTTCGAGGCATAGTTCCTACCACATGGTCACATTTCGTTATCTAACGAATCCTCCCAAAATATTTGCTGGATTTCGACGACTAAGCAAACATGTCCAATACGCTAGTATATGTTTACATTAGAGCACAATTTATCACTCTCCCTTACAAACAATCCTTTATTTTCCAATGAATTCACAAACCACACAACGCCGGCTATACAATCTTTACGCCATCTTGAAGACAAATCGGAGCGGTACAACGCCTCTATGAATACTTCGTTGTCCCTCAACAGCGCTGCCATCTATATTGAGTCTGTTTTCCATATCACTATAGACGTTTGTGCTATTATTTTTTATTATGTGATATTGTTCTTTTGATAATTATTCTTGAAATATGTTACAACTGTTTGTTATGTGACCTTAATATATTGTTTTAGACTGTGTCTTAATACGCACTGTTATTTTTATCAATGTTCAATTTTCACACAAGAACATAACGCACTTTTGTTTACCAATGTTTTTTCTTATTTATTAAAATTTAAGTCTGCTTTTTTAGTTTTATATATTACAGTCTGCAAATATTTTTAGCTTTACATTTTTTAAGTTATTAAAATTTACTTGTTTTGCGTCTTTGATTTATTTATATATATGTATATACAATTCATTAAATTTTGATTACTAGATCTTGCGTCTCTTATTTTAATAGACCCATCATTCTTTGTTTCTACATTATAGGAATTTTACTTGTTTCATCATAATTCTCCATCACACAGACTGCATGTGTCACAATGGGAGTTCTTACAATTAATCTGGTCCAGTAAATTTTATGAATGTTTTATCACACATCAGAAATCTGGAATGTATTAGAGTAAAAGTATTTTATAGTAAATTTATTTATAGCTTTGTAACTGTGATAAAGATACTGAGGGTTTTTTCTATAGGCCAAATTATATTTAGATGACGATGATGATAATAAAAGATTTTTATCTTAACTAGAAAAAAATGTTTCATTATTTTCTAAAGAAGGTGAGGGTCGACAAATTAATATTGGAATCTTTAGCTTATAGCCTACTTAATAATGTCTAATGTGAAGAAAATATACAATATTTTTAAATTTGTGCTTGTGAAAAATATGAATTTCAAAACTTCTTTTAGTTGTTTTAAAATATCATAACATGATGTATACAATTTTTAATTTCTGTTGTAGCTAATGAAAGTAGCATTTGATGAAGAAGTTACAGCGGAAAGTATAGAATGTTTTCGTAAATTGATTCACAGAGTTCGCCACCCGCCACATATATTTCATCACTTTGCATTCACAGGCCAAGTTGTGGTTTCTCAAACCCCTCTTCACAAAGGAAAAGAGAAAAATGCAACTTTAAGGTATCTTGTAATTTAAGATTAACTTACTTTATTTTTTTTTATGTTTCTTTAATTTAATTATTGTACTTAAAATATATTAGAAAAATTTTCTAAAATGTGTAAAAATATTATTTAAAAGTAGAAAGTTGAAACTTTTTGTCATAGCATCTATTTTAATATCATTTTAATGTATTTTTTCTAGAGGTTTTGCTAAGAAGACTTTGTTGAAAACAGCTCGTAAAGCTGGATTCAAGCAGAAAACATCATCAAAGCGACAAAAATATGTTCTTCCAAATGTTGGAGTTAACAACGTAAACAAATACATGACTTCTCCTGGCCGCATGAGTTTACCATTAGCTGATGCTGATGACCTCTCTGGTAAATACTTTTTTGTCACAGATAGTGTAAGAAGAATATTTATTTCAAATATATCATACTAAGTATTGGATCTACTGTATTACTTTTTAGTTTCTCGTGTAAGTTTTGGGCAGATTAGACTGAAATATTTTTAAAATTTTCCAGTAGACGACTTTGAAGTAGCTGTACCTTCTGCTTTAGTAACTGATGCAAAAACTTTAGAACGATTAACAGAAAGAAGCTATGTAAGAGATTGGGCAAGACTTGGACTTGGCACTCATTCCAATAATACTAAAAGCAAGGAGCCATTCCGGATAACAACTGTAAACAGTGCCTATATGATGTGTAGAAGGTAATAAACTTTTAGATTACTTGTCCAATTAATTATTTCAGTTTGTTTAGAAATTGCAAAATGTATACAGTAACAAATAATTTTAAAATCAAATGGAAATTTAATTACTAAATCTTTAGTTTTAGTCAAGTATTCGGAGCTAAACAACATAAACATGCACAAAAAAAAACTTGAAAGTAAATAAATACGTATAGGTCTAAATAATATTCAAATTGGCTGTGACATTATTATTAATTAAGAGCTGGCATATGGTTGAAATAAGTTTCTTATGATGTCTAATAAAGCCTTAATTAATGTTTTGATAAATCCTGAACAAAAGAGTAAGTAAGGAAAACCTAATATTTAAGCTATTGTCCTACGAAAACTTATTAAATGATCTATTAACGTGTTAAAACATTTATTATATTTATATATATATTATAATAAATTCTCTCTATTGAATTTCTTTTACATTAGTTTTATTAAACATTTTATACATTTTTCAAATGAAATAAAATAATCTCAAATAAGTACAAAAAATGATACTTCTATCTAATCTCGGGGTCTTATAGATGTGGGCTTATAAACTTAATTACAATCAGTTTTAAATAATCTTATATATACAGGCTATAATACATTTTTTTTATTAATTAATTTATAAAGTCCTATTGTTCCTTTAGTTTATAATTTTACATACCATCAACGTACACTTTTTTTATAATATCAATTGAAAACTCAAAACTGCAAACCAAATAATTCAATAATCATAAAATTAATTTTTTACATTCCCTGGGTTCTACAATATTTAAAATCACTGCCTGTTATATACTCTTTTGTACGATCTAATTTACTATGGAATCAAAATGCAATTTATTTCAACTTTTATTATATTTATCTTTACCTAATGTCCAAAATGTTTTGTTTTGTAATATTTGTTATTTTTAATTAATTATTTTTCATGAGGGTTTGGTTCAAATTTAATTTTAAGAAAACATTTAATTTTTATTTAACTATATATAAGAAATTAATCTAACAACATATTTTGTCACATTCCACTTTTGCCGTTCGTTCCTATGTCCAGCTTCCATAGTCCACAGTCCACAATAACACTTTAACAGTTCTGACTTATGAGGTCATTTAAAATCAAGCATAGGCTAGGCTATAAATTTACAATGTTTATTAATTTTCATTTGATATATTTTTACGTTGATATAACACGTAAAAATATCAACGTGGATTATTTAACAATCACTTATCACTAATAAAAGTTCCTTTCTTTTTCTTTTCATTACTTCGCCATTCAAAAATCAGATCATTCCGTCATTAACCTAGGCTATTACATCATTCGCTTAACCTAAAAATCGTTACAATATATATACAGGGGTTTTGAAAAATCCCGGAACGAGTTAATATTTTCTTAGTTACAGATGGAACTATATAACTTGGTACACTGTTACTGGTCATAAAACACTATTTTACCACAATTTCACTGAGTCGCTACCACTTCGTGGGGACGGTCCACAAGGAGTCAGAAGAAAATCTTAAATGAGAGTATGGGTTGAGTTGTACATCAAATTAAAGGTGTAATTTAGTAGAATAAAATGCCGTAAATCCGACTTCAAAAGCTTCACCCTAAACAAAATGGCGGCCCTAAACGTGTTGAAATAAATCGACATAAAGTTGCTAATATCTCGAAAAGGAAGAGTTTTAGAAAACATTTCAAGAGATAAAAAATGTTTATTTCAAAGTGCTTGACCTAAAAAACTGCTTCCAAATCGATTTCGTAAATTTTATTTTTACTCATCCATCTTAGAAAATTTTGTAAAAAATAAAATAAGCACAGCAAACGTATTTGAACTCTCCATTCCAATTTCAATGTGGTATTTAATCAAATACGCACAGTCGAATTCAATTTAGTGTACATTCAAATTCAAATTCCTGATGCAAACAAGTTTGTAAATGCCACTCACATTGTGATCTATTTTGTATTTTTCATGAACTAATAGTTCCCATATGCAGTTATGCACATTGGAATTAATATCCTTTTTGATCAAATAAGTGTGATCATGTTCACGTAACTAGTGTAAACGTATATATGCAATTTAGTTCTGACAAAACAAAATAAGTAAGGCACTTCACTCACAGGGCGAGAGAGACTCGAACTCGATGCGCTACGAACGTCATGCATCTTTTGCGATATTTCCTCCGCTTACGGGGCGATTTTTCTTGCCGTCTTCAACCAAGAAGATACAAAAATTTCTTCTTTAAAAGTTTTTAAAATGAGCAGTTATGATGAGGAAGATATTATATTTTATTGGTATCGACCAACGGATGAAAAAAGGACTCATAGATTACAGGTACATCGAACGGAACTTTGATTTTGGCTGTTTGTTGCGGTAAAAGAATTGCAAAAGAGCGATGCAACATTTTTGGCATTTTATAGAATAGCCTACATTTATAACTTTCTACTGCTGTACATTTTCTTTTAATATAGAATTGGCACAAATAAAATAAGAAAAAAGGAAAAGCAGACACCAGATAACCCAAAAAGTAAATAACCAATGGTTTTAATAATATCTGATATTCTATATAATCAATGGCTTCAATAATTTAAATTTGCTCAGAGTTCTTTTTAACGATTATGTATAATAAAACTATGTAACTATAATTATATTAAAGAAAAAATGTAATGCAATTTAGGTGATAAATTGACTTCCTTGGCAATTTCATTCCGTGATATCTCTGTATACTCCTTAGAATACTCCTAGAGGATATGATTATATTACACAGGGTGTTTTTCAACTTTTCCTACAAATTTCAAATTAAACACCTCCCTGGTCAACAATTCATCGTTTCAAGCGTCATGATCGACGTTCTCAACAGTTTGAGTTTAAGTCTCTCGCTTCGACAGCAAAACACCTCGTTGGGAGACTCTCATTCACTTACATAGGAAGTCGAGTGTAGGGTGAATCCCTTCGAGTTCAAGTCTCTCTCCCCCTGTGAGCGAAGGGCCTAACAGTATTTTAGTGGTTCTCAGCCTTCCTTCTTCTTACTTAAGCAGACATTAAAGTGGCATACTATTGATTTGACCAAAGCAAAGTAATTGATAAAATTATTTTAAAATTCTTTTGTCTGAACTTTGTAGCAGAAGCATCGAATCAAGAAGACAACTAACAGACACACAAAAGAACATTTTTACCTAATCTCGCTTACTTCCGTCATCCATATAAGTAAAGACAAGTTTAGTTTAAGTTAGGACCTAGTTTTCTGAAAACCGCATAGTTAATAAAGTATAGAGTAAATAAATGGTGAAACATGATTGTACAATTGATGAAAAAGAAACTTCCTGACGTCAGGTAATTGCCAAAATACGCCATTACGCTTCAAACGAACATAAATACAATAATTTTACTCTTTAATGTCAAACAATCTATATTTTCTTGCCAATGATCTTACTCTTGTTCGGAATGTTTTGCCTAACTTTTAAGAGATTTATAAACTCTTGATCTTGTTCATATGGAGATTTATAATTTATGCCAATATTTAAACTGTAGTGCGAGATATTTCATTTGCAATACAGCTACACTTTCAACTTTTTAATAGTATTAAGAAAACACGTCAGGAATTTTTGGGGAAATGGGCAGGAAAAGTTGTTGGAAAGCTAGAAATTTCATTAGCCAAGTTTAGTAAAAACTCTGAAAACTGTTGTCATATTTTCATCTCTTAAACCTTGTTAATTCTTTTAAATTACTAAAGATTGTGTTTTTGGTCTTATATCAATTATTTATAATAATGTAAATATATTTATTTATTTATTGTTTCAGTTACCCTGCTCTCTTAGTTATGCCTAGTAGTGTGAGTGATGAAAGTGTGAGAAGGTTTTATAGATGTTATAGACATTGTCGGATACCAGTAATAACATGGAGACATGCTCGTACTAAAGCACTTTTGTTACGTGGTGCAGGTTACCATGGCAAAAGTGTTATGGGTATGTTAAAGAGTACACATCCATCATCAACAGGTATAGTGCTGAATAGTAATTATAATAATAAATTAAATACTGATCAGTAACTATATTATGTAAATATTGAAGTTAATTACAGTGAATATGTGCAATTTATATATCCTTCCAATGTACTACATTTATTAATCTCATTTGCCATTACTATATACAGTATATATATTCTACATAATTTTATATTTCTAACAAGAATACCTGTCATCGTTCAGGTGAATCTTTATCTGATAGTTGTTTTTCATAGTTCTGGTGTTCCTATTTCGTAAATGGTAACAGTGGTTTCTATTTTTCGTAGGAGGAGTTGGAATGTTCTTTGTTTGCAACACAATGTCCAGATTTGGCACTTTTTCACAAAAATTTCCTTAGATTCTTTATATCAGTCGAAACTACATGTCCAAAGTACCATGTGTAGTCTGTTACATTCTGTATTTGCTATTTCTAGATTTTTCCATATCTTTATTTTTAACACTTGTTTCGGACATACAAAACAACAAATAACAGTTATCCATATAACACTTTCGCACCGTTAATAACATTTACTATTAGTTCACATTACATGTTTCTGTGCTAGTACTATACGTGCACTCTACTCTACGGCTGTGATATATTTTAGATATATTTTATCAATGGTAATAATAACTGTATTATTTGTTCAAATTTGTGTTGGTTTTGTTCTATTAAGTATATAGGCCTACATTAACAAAAGTGCTTTACATTATATTTTTCTAGGAGTGTCAACTTCTGAAAACACATCATCAGCATTAGAGCAAGAGAGATACATATCTGTTCTTGTGACTGCGACTCCTCTTTCAGTGTTGAGACAGGGATCAGCATGGGGAATGTCTGATTCTAGTCTTAGTATAAACTCCTTGCTTTTAGCAGCTGAAGACAATACACTTACACCTGAAGCATCACGTAGACCATTTAGTAAAGCAATGGGAACTATTGCGTAAGTCATTATGAATTAACCTAATGTTATATTTGTAAATGATCTTTCTGCATGGATCTTTTTTTTATTGCATGTTTCCAACAGAGAATATGGATTAGTATTTCACCAAGACCTTTTCAGGGTTGTTGCACTAAAATGTATTTCTCCCATATTGAGTCAATATTTGAATTTGCTTTGAAGACAATAAACTTTAGTCTGTTTTTTAATCAAAAAGTGTTGCAAACTGTTTTTAACAGAACAATTTTACTTCCAAATTGAGCAGATCTTGTTATTGTTTTATCTAGAGCCTTGTTAATTATTTTAAGAAAACATGTAACGCTTACTTCCTGTTGAGGCAAATGTGCCCAGGATGCTGTGTCAAAGAAATAACCCAGGGTTCGGGCGCCAAATAAATACACTGGTTGGTTACAAATGGTTTATTATTGCCTCTGGTATGTAAAATTAAATCGCTATTACTCACAAGCCTTATTACAGAAAATTTACCTCGTTGTATTCCCAGACTGCTTTGGAGGTGGTCCTTTGGGGAAATGTATGGGGAAGGTGAGGACTCAGAAGGAGCTCGAGCTCAACACGTTCCTGTACCTGAGGGGGATAGAGTGAAGACTCGGAGGGAGCTCAACATGCTCCCATACCTGAGGAAGATAGAGGGAGGCCTCAGAGGGAGCTCAACATGCTCCCGTACCTAAGAGGAATAGATCAAAGACTCAAAGGAAGCTCAACACGCTCCCGTATCTGAGGGGGATGGAGTGAGAACTCAAAGGGAGCTCAATACGCTCCCGTACCTGAGGGAGATAGAGTGAGGACTCAAAGGGAGCTCAACACTCTCCCGTACCTGAGGGGGATAGAGTGGGGACTCAAAGGGAGCTCAACACGCTTCCGTACCTGAGGGGGATAGAGTGAGGACTCAAAGGGAGCTCAACACGCTCCCGTACCTGAGGGGGATAGAGTGAGGACTCAAAGGGAGCTCAACACTCTCCTGTACCTGAGGAAGATAGAGGGAGCTCAACACGCTCCCGTACCTGAAGGGGATAGATCAAGGACTCAGAGGGAGCTCAACACGCCCCCGTACCTGAGGGGGAAGCGGGAGGACTCAGAGGGAGCACAACACACTCCCGTACCTGAGGAAGATAGAGGGAGGTCTCAGAGGGAGCCCAACACGCTCCTGTACCTGAGGGGAATAGGCGAGGACTCAGGGGGAGCTCAACACGCTCCCGTACCTGAGGGGGATAGAGCGAGGTCTCAGAGGGAGCTCAATACGCTCCCATACCTGAGGGAGATAGAGCGAGGGCTCAGAGAGAGCTCAACACGCACCCGTACCTGAGAGGGATAGATCGATGACTCAGAGGGAGCTCAACACGCTCCCGTACCTGAGGGGGATAGATCGATGACTCAGAGGGAGCTCAACACGCTCCCGTACCTGAGGGGGATAGAGTGAGTTTCAGAGGGAGCTCAGCCCGCTCCCGTACCTGAAGGGAAGGAGGACCTTGTGGGTTGGCAGCCTGGGAAAGACCGACTCTTGAAGCTGACCACTGCTCCTTATATAGTGGCTGTCTCCCACTACACTTACCCCTACTAATTATTGATTATCTTAGATTACTCTAGTAAGGTCTAATCTTATCTGCTTAGGTCAATATTAAATCACTTGAGCAAGACTCTACTGGAACTATAATAAATTTGTCCAGAAATGTTTTGTTACAAACAAAAAGATGCGAGTTTAACTTGTACGCAGTGTTTTCTGGCGTTCTTAATTACTTTAGTTTTAAAAGAACAGTCGTAACTAAAAATAATATTAAAACATGCAGAATATAATATAATGCACATAATTTGTTCCCTGTCATGTTCTTTCACTTTCTACCTCTGTTAAAAGTTTCACTTTGTCATGACATATTATTAACAACAACGCCATCAACATATCATACACTCAATGTGCTGAACTAACCAATCATAACTACACCAATGGCCAGAATAATTTATACATTCTGAGAGTTAGAGAGAGAAGGTGATGTCTCTCTAACATAGTATACACCTCAGGAATGAAAAACATTTTTTTTCAAAAATTTGGTTCCACTATAGCAGCAGGGGTTCTCATTGTGGAGGGCATAGAAGAATTTCAAGGGAGGCGTGAGTACATTAAAAAAACAAAAAAGTGAAATCATAATTTACTCAATTTTGTGCCAGCCTGACATTAATGTTGTGAAAATGACTGATATTACATGCAAACCGAATCTAGATTACCTCAAATAAATTTGTTTTTATTTCTATGATTTCATAAGTTCTGATAATAATATGTTCAAAATAAAGTTATTTGCATTAATATTAAATTTTGTTTGTGAAATTATCGATATTTTCATTTAAAAACCAGCTTCAGCTATCCTAACCAGCTTCAGTTTCGAATTCCGATTGTACTACTTGTATGCATATGGTGGTATTGGGGGGGGGGGGGGGGGAGCTCACATTAGTGTTTAAAGGGGGGCGTAGAGCCTTGAAAGGTTGAGAACCACTGCACACTGTAGTTAAAAAAATTATATAAGTACTGTATTTAAAAAAAATGTTAACTACAGTATTTACTTGATTACTGTTTTACTTAGTTGTGCATGAGGAAGTCTACATTAATTTCATTGGCAATTTTATTTGTTATTCAGAATGTTTCCAAGATCTAGTGGAGGAAAGAGTGGAAAAAGTTTTGGTCGTTGGGGGTCCTTGAAAGACAGAGAAAGAAGAAATTCCACCCAAGGCACTTTAGGACCCATGTCCGGAGGACTAAGAGCACCTCATAATCCAGCACGCTTGTCTGCCGACTCTGATTCTGGGACTGAATGTGTTCAGACATTCCAGAGAGCAGCTCTTTATATTTTAGGAGAAAAGGCACAAATGAAGGTAATCATGTACAAATTAAATGTTCAAAAAAATTTATTGTTTAAAAGAAATTGCAAAAAATGTATATCTTCAGACAGCAAAGTCTAAGCAGGTTTATTAATGCTAAGATAAAACCTAATATAGTATTGCCTTATGCATTACAAATTCCTTCTTAGCTTCTGTGTGAGTTCAAGCTAAATTATTAGAAGTAATCAAAATTACTGATATTTTGCAGAGTAATCTAAATTGTGATATTCCTTATAAAATATTGTGTATGTTAATTTTATAAACTCCGATAAAAAATCTTATATTTTAAATTGAATTTGAAACTTACCATGACTTCTGTTGCAGGGATTGAAAGAAAATGCTCCAAAGACGGATTTTATTCCTGTTGAATATGCTGATGTGAGACAAACCAAAGCAGCATTCAAAAAGTTGATGCGAGCAAGTGTACCTAGTTCAACCAATCAGGAACCGGATAATACATTCCATAAGTTAGTACAAGTTAATTATTTTATTTTTATGGCTACATGTGTGTGTGTTGTATATATGTTTGAATGAAACCGTATTATGTACACACTTAAATATTTGAATTGTAATAGGTTGGTGGAAAGTTCCCAGTGGTTGCAACAGATACAGAATATAATGCAACTAGCTGGTGCAGTTGTAGATCTACTCGATGTGCAGGGATCAACTGTCATGTTGTGTCTAGAAGATGGATGGGATATCACTTGTCAGGTTAGTATAAAGATTTCTTATGAGCCTCACATTCGGAAGAATATTTATTATGCAAAATATAATTACATTATTTGAAATAATAAATAAGATGTTTAGCATGTATAAATAGTTTTTATTTCAATTAGTAATACAATCTTGTAATATTAATACATCAATTTATATTAAATTCATTGTATTGAAATGTTCATACAGCCTTTGAATTATTTATTTGTATTTATTTACCTATGTCTTAGCTTAGTTCAAATGGTATAACACAAAACTCTCTTTTAAAATACATAACATTGGCTCTAAACGGGAAATCCGTTTTCAATACCACTAGTCTTGGAAATTATGTCTAGTTTTTGCACCCTTAAACATGCACTGATTGTGTGTGATTTCCCACTTCTTGAAGAATTTAACACTGCAAAACTTAGAGATTGCTAAATTTCAATTTATTTAAAAGTGTAGACATGGGTTTTTCTCTAGCCGTAAGTATTAATAATAATAATAATAATAGTAAATTTAAAATGCTTATAAGTTAAGTTAAATCTACATCAGAAGTCACTAACACTAAATTGGCTATTCCAAATAAAAACTGTTACGTTACACTAGAACAAAGCAAATAGTTTTTACGAAAATAATACATTTTACAAGGCAGTTCATGTTTTCTCAGTAAAGTTTATACAAGTATTAGAATAAAAATAATATACTACTAACACACACAAGTTATGCTTTCACAAAGGCTATGGACAATGATCGTAAAAATGTATACTGTACAGAATATCCAAAGTCTGATATAAGTGTAAACTGTTATAGTTTATAAAAAAGAAACAAAATACACTGCCACTTTAATTGTTTTTATGATATTTATTTATAATTTGTTAGTGAAATCCGAGATTACTTAAAGTGAAATGCAGTGTTTTAAATTATGCATATGTTCTATATATTCAAGCCAACAAGAACAAGTTAGAACAAATTTTCATGTTTAATTTTAAATATGTTGTGAGGTTTTTAGATCTTTAACACTCCCAGTGTCTGTTGTAAAATCTAAAATGCCGCACTGTTTTTGGGTAAAACGCATGATTTCGGTTAAAAATTCAGTTTTAGGCCTTGACATATAAATGATGCATGAAATTATTCAGAAAAGTATAGGGATTATTGTGCAATAAATAAAAATTGCATATCTTTGCTGGAAATTTTGAGTATACTCACCCAAAATTAGAAAATTTTTCAAAATTTTTATTTTTCAAATTTGACCACTATTAGAAAACATATCTACACCTATGTTATAACAATTCCAGAATAGCCATTTTGTTCCAAATTTTATGTAGTTTCAGAAAATATTTACTTATATAGGCAATGTATACACATATTCAAGGTTTCAGCACTAAAACTAAAACTACGTACACGGTGCTGCACGCACTGTTTTTTTTGGTAAAACGCAAGCTTTTGGTATAGAATTCACTAAAAATACAGTAATAAAACTAGGGAAATATTGCATGCATCACATTACCCAGAAAATTATTATTATTTATAGGTGAATCAGGCCTATTACTTTGTACATCTTCCTTATCTGATGTTTATAATTAATCTAAATAAGGTTTGTAATTATCATCGCTACCCAAGGAAAAATCAGCCAACGAATAATCACTTTCAACTCCATCCTCAATATCACTGTCACTTTCTAAATCACTACCTTCTTCTACAACAAATCTATCAATATCACTTACTTCTTCATCAATAAGTTGGCCAATTTCACTATCACGGGATAAATTTCCATCCATTTTTAATAACAAACAATCAAACACGTAACCAAAACAAAGTCCACTTAGATTAGTTCAAACACCGAACAGCTGAGAAGTAACTGAGAGAGATTATTATACCATCTGTTGCCGAAAATACTAAAGCTATATACCAAAAGATGCACCGTTTTCTGTAGAATCGATCGATACCGGTACCTCATATAGTAAGTTTAGCAAAAGTTGAGCCCGAAAAACTGTTGTTTTGTGACGTTGTGCACAGTCGTCGCTGCAGCGACTACTAGCACGCGTCTTACTGTACAATCGTCGCTATAGCGACGACCGACACTCGGAGGGTTAATGTTTTAAACAGTTTTGTTATATAAGTATTGGCTATAGCTCTGACAAAACAGTCTGTAACAAGATCTTTTAACCTTTTGCACTCCATAGGCGAACTCAGTCCGACATCGCTAATTTGCCGTTGCACTCCACTGTCGGACTCATTCCGACACAAGTTTTAATATGATTTCTATGTTCTAAACAAGTGTAGAATCTGTGGTTTTCGGTCTAATGAGACTTCAATGTTGTTAAAACAGTTTAGAAACCAGTAACAGATCATATTGGCTGTTGAATATATTTTATTTCTCTCTGAAGTTGAGCAGCTGTTTGCCAGTCATGATCAAGAAATACAAATAGCATCGTCTTTTATCTTGCGTCTTGTAACTTTTGTTTACGCTTTTTCAATTGGTATTTATTTTTACTGTACGTTATTATTTTGCAGTTTTGTGTAAATTTTGTTAATGTAAATAATGTAAAGATCTTGTTTTTGTTTTATTTTGTGTTGAGAAATGGCAACTGTTTAAACTATACGTTAACGTGGTTATGTACCATCATTTCACAAAAATGTTATTGTTTAAATACATTTTTGAATAAATATAAATACAAATGACATACTTAAACAGACATATTTACTGTAAAAACTATTTTTAAAGCTCTAATAATTTTTATTACTACTTTTAAATTCATAAAAAAAACATTTTTTTTTTATTTGTTTGACCTAATATATTCAAAATAGGCCTACTCAATAAAAAAATGTTGTTAAACCTCAAGAATATTTTTTTAATTATTTATTATGGTCACATTTAGTGTAATAAAGTATTTTAAAAGCTCTAAACTCTGTTATTCTTATTTTTAATTTCATTACAAAACAAAATAATAGATTGATTTTTTTGACCGATTATATTCAAAATAGGCCTACTCAATGAAACATTTTTTATTTAATCTTTCAAGATTTTTTCCTTATTATCTGTTTTATTCCGAACAAAATGATATATAATAACTTATGTTTAGTATTTATAGGAATTTTTTAGCGAATTTACAAAAATAATTTTGCAAACAGTAATATTTTAATTGGATCTGGTGGAGCAGCCAAGTGTCAAATAAATAGAGTGCAAAAGGTTAAATAACTATCTGGTATTAAACTGGTTTTGATTAAAGTTTATTACACTCGAAAGACGAATTTCTGTAGAACTTATATTTTTCTATGAAGAGCTATGGTACCATGATTCATTAAGAACCATTATTTTCCAAATTCAAATCTCACAAGATGTTAAAAATAACAATAACCTATCCCTAATTCGAATATATGGTAAGAAAGGACAGGTAAGAAATTTGCTGCTAGTTAATGTTAACATTTTCCGGATTAATTTGTTCAGATAATTCAAATGATTGCAATTTACCCTAAAAGAAATGTTCCACAAGTCCTGATAATATAAATACCGTTCTTAGATGATAACTATTTTTAATTTAATTTTAGATACTGAAATAGTATTGGTAACATAATTTATTAAAATCTAAGACACAGTGCATTGGCTTCTGTATTTGTTGAAGATACAATTTATTTGTTCTTTGCTACAATTATTTAAAATGTTGAAATTTTATTTTTCAGATTTCATCAGTAGCTCAGTTGTGTTTGGATCCCCATTATCGTACTTTAGATGGGTTCCGAGTACTAGTGGAGAAAGAATGGTTAGCTTTTGGCCATCGCTTTAGTCATAGAAGCAATTTGTCTGTCAACTCCCAAGCTAGTGGATTTGCGCCAACTTTTCTTCAGTTCCTAGATGCTGTACATCAGGTAATATTATATGCCAAATAATGTTTCTTCAATATTATCAAATTATATATTTTACACCTCAGTAGAACTGAATTTTTCAGGAACAATTATAACTTGTTATGTAGGAAACATTCTCAAAATATGATGCAATAAAAATACTTAAATTAAGGTCTGGATGTAATGGAAGTGCAAAATTAGTATTCAGGAAAGAATTGTAGAAAATGGCAGATAAGAAAAACTTGTGTTTATATTTTTGTCCACTACTCTTAATGTAAACTGTAAATAGCTGTATAGCTCTTCAGAAACAATAATAAAAACCTTCTGTTTATTCAAATATAGTTTATCCTGCTGTATCAAAAATTATAACTTGTTTATTTTATTATTCAAGTCTATTGTAGTTTATAATAACGTGTACATTTTTTAGATAGAGAAAAAACATGATAAAGGAAAAAGAGAAGTGGCATGTAGAGAAAGATAGGTTTGTTGTAGAAACTATTTCAAATTTTGTTTTCATAAGTAAATATTGTAAAGAACAATGGTCACTGTCCATCAAACTTAAACATTTATGGTAAGTTCATAGTATTAACAATTATTTAGACTGTCAAAATTAGGGATGTGTCGATTCTCGGTACCACCGGTTCTTGTGAAAAGTACCGGTACCGAGAACCGAAGGTTTAAAGTCGGTACCGGTACCTCGGTACCAAGAGCTGCCAATTATTATAAAAAATAAAAATAAAAATCGTCCTTAAAACTAGTTTAATACCGCTGGACGTATGTTATTAAAATACACAAATAAACCAATACATTTAAAAATAAGACTTATATAAACATAGTTTTGAATGAAAAGGAACATAAATATAACATTTGTTTAATGTAAAACATACGACTTATGAATACAGTATCTATTGTCCGTGTCCAGTCGGCCGGCCTTCTAAAATATACTCGTAGACGGCAAAGACGTAAAGACAGTGATCCTTGAATAAAATAAATATGATTGCAAGATGGAATTCTTTATTCCGTTATCCAATTTCTCAAATATAATTTTATATACTTTCGCCACTAAGAATTTTATATCTGGTTAGTAAAAACAGTGTAAGACGTTTGATGTACGTATGCAGACGTAAGGTCACGGGACGAGTACATATTAGGCCTATACGTCATTTGTAAAAATTATGAAATCACTGTCTCGTCTGCTAGCTTTATCGGAGTAAAACATATTCCTTACACCAAATGAATACAGACATTGATGTATTTGCTATATTAATAATTTCGTTCTATCTTGAGAAGTTAATTATATGAGAACGATTCACTCAAATAAATTAATCTACTTAAGTAAAGCGACATACCACAATTAAGTTGGCAAGGCAGGTTGCCTTACCGTTATTAAATTTTCGTCTGCTGTTTAGATTAAAATGCTGACTCAGATTTCGTAATCGTGACCAACATATATTTATAGAGTGTGATGTTTGATTTGATTTAAATTTACTGTGTTAAAGACTAGAGTCAGTTTTAATTGGGAGACAACACTATAAGTTAATTAAATTATTGTTACAGTAGTACACTGAAACACGAAACAAGTTTATAAAACGTAGACACATTCCATTTTCCTATTGTTTCATCATCCCATCTCTAAATAGTAAATATGAAACAGTGCACATTGCAGCACTGCGCAGGTTCAGTTCCGGTGTCGAGAATCGAGATTGTCTTCCTGTTTGCACAAATGGAACACAGGAACACTTTGAAAAACGACATTCGACATTCATTCATGTCATATATTTTAATAAATAGAGTGTAAATATATCGTTTAGATTTATATATACACATAGTCAAATATCTATGTGTAACTGCTACAACTGTTTTTAGCGAACGCCTTTTTAGTACCGCTGGGAACATTTGCGATTCTAAACGTAATCGTTTGGATCCAGATCGTGTAAAAATGCTAGTTTTTCTAAATAAAAACATTGACTAAGAGCAAGAGGCATTGCTAGGCCCTGATGTAATTTTATTATAAAATTTAAAATAAAAGGCCAAGTATTTGTTAAATCTTAAATGTATTGCATATTTTAAAATATACCTGGTGTCTCTCCTAACCTAACTTAGTATAATTTTTGTTTTAATTTGTGATTTGGTTATCAAAGCAAATGAAATTGTGTTGAATACAATTGAAGAATACTGTCAATTGTTATCATAAATATAATATAAAGTTTTACAATTAATACAAAATAAAACATACCATATCAATTAAATTATAATATATATACAATTAACATAAAATAAGAAGTACCGTATTATGTTTAGCCAATTAACAGTGGTATGAGTCTACATTAATAGAAATTATATTTTGTACAATACCTACCATTTATTTTTATTTAAAATAAAATAAATGATGTAGTACAAAGAATGCATTCTTTTAATAATTTAAAAGTTGATATACTTACAATATTACCAAAAGATAGATGAATATCTGGCGCTGTTGACATAGGCCTATATTATATCATTTTAGGTACCGATGATACCGGTACCGAGAACCGATTTTTAGGAATCGGTACCGGTACCGAGAATCGAAAAAAATTGGTACCGACACATCCCTAGTCAAAATATTTGGTTTTTTTGAGGGAGGACTTATGACTGGAAATAAAAAAAGTCGGCAGGCGAGTACAAGGGTGTTGAGAAAGAACTGTCCTACCATTTTTATGCAAAACTCTTGAATTTCAACTGCTGGTTAAGCAGGAACATTGTCATAGTTGATTGTTCAATCAAAATGGTGCCAAAGTTCAGGTTCTATTTAAGCAATCATATGAAATCTTTAAGATAATAAAAACTATTGATTGTTTGATCTTGTGGAAGAAATATGATGAACAGTAATCAGTAAAATATTCAACGTGATCTTGACATTTGATATTGATTGACTGATGAGCTTTCTTGTGTTTCGGAGACATTTTGCTTCTCCATTGAGATGACTATCCTTTATTCTCCATCCAGCTGAAATTTATATTTATGAGTATGGGGAAGGTGTAATTGAATGATGAAAATATCCGTAAGTGGTGCTGACTCTTCAAGAAAGAAATGACAAATGTTCATGATGAGGATCGATCTGGACGGCCTACTGTCATCAGTGAACAGTTGTCACAAAAACTTTGATGAGAAGATTCGTCAAAACAGACACTTAACTATTGACAAGCTTCATCAAAATGTCTATCAAGTTTTAAGATAAGTAATTTATAAAATTATTTTTGACAATCTTCAATTCAACCTTTTTTTTAAGATGGGTGCCAAAAAAGCTGGCGATAGAAGACAAACAAAGTGTTTGACACATTCTTTGTGATTTTTTGAATGCTACGACAAGGATGATGATGATTTCTTCAGTTGCATTGTGACTGGTGTTGAAAAGACGAAATCTTCTGTTAGTCTAGACTATATGTTTAATCTATTATGTTTTCCACTTATAACATTTAACAAGTGATTATGATTGTAAACAAAATAATGAAATGCTATTAATAAAAACTCAAGAAACAAAAATAAAATTTAGTTGCCTGTGTGAGTCCTCGACAGGTGTAGGCCCTAATGTGAGTTATAATAATGCTTCTACTAAATTACATTGAATCAAGTAGGCTAATCAAAGTATCATGTATTTTTTGCACTATCACTCATTTCTCTATTTCTTTAGTTGTGTGTAATTTACTTTCTCTTTACTTAGTTCTAATTTTCAAACAATTTTATCTAATAACTGTAAATGTAATCTAACTTATAAAAAATAATAATAATTTCATAATGATTTTTATTTTCCAGATCCAAAATCAGTTTCCGTTGGCATTTGAATTCAATGATTACTACTTGCGGTTTTTGGCTTATCACTCTGTCTCATGCAGATTTCGTACATTTCTGTTGGATTGTGAACTAGAACGAGTTGAATGTGGAATCACTGCAGTAGAGGATAAGCGAGGCTCTTTAACTTCCCATCACAAAGGCGTTGACACAGGCTCTGATGATGAAAGTATCTATCCAGGTAAAACAATTGTACTTATGTTAAAACTAATAGGAAAGATAAGTTTTTAATCTGCCAAAATCTTATTTTAAACCAAAATTAATGTAAAGTATCTTCCCACTTCAAAAAATGTTATTGAAATCGTACATTACTAAACTATGTATGTATAGATTGTTAATCAATCTTTTTTATATACTATTTAACGTAGATTTAGTCAACAACCCCAAACGTTTATATACACAATTTTCAAATGTGTATCTTAAGAAGTAGCCTACTTTTAGAAATCAAGTTTTTTATTTAATTTTAATGCGCAGTGAAACCTTGATTTTACACTGTGTATTTAGTTAGAAAAAAGAATAAAATTCAGGAAGTACTTATTAAAATTTTTATTTACCTTTCTATTAACATTCGCGGCAATTAGCTAGTTAAAATTTACTAGAATGTAAAAGAGGGTTGCAATACATAGATGAAAAGAAACTATGACATTTTACCCATTGGCCCAGTCTTACAAACAAAACAATAGAAAGTACTGAAAAACCAAAGCAGACAGGCTCATTTTATCATTTTAAATTTGGATGACTCAATCGGGATTAAAACAATGAAATCTCCTCTACTCTTTCACAAACATTTTCTATTTACACAATAATCTAAACATACTAACGGTATTCAAATATTTTTTCCAATCTGAATACCAGGTTGCCTATTACAAATCTGAATGTTTGATTTAAAATTTGTTACTTTTTACTTACTTTTTAGCTATGATTTTTGATAATTTATGCCCGAATACAATTTTTGCAAATCTAATGAAAAATCCGAAGGTGAAATATTATTTAAAATACAACAGCAAATGCCCGCGAATAAAATTAACATCCAAACACAATTAGCTCTAATTTTATGAAATACCAGTGTTATACATAATTTAAAATATTACAGTGAGTGAATGTCTCGTAAGAAATCAATGCCCGAATGCAATTAGTGGCAATTTATATTATTGTACATTGTACAGTCAGGCTTATTTACAAACCGGCCCAACTGACAGCCATAATAGACCGAATTACCACTAGCCACTGGATATTTTAAAATTCCTTAAGTTTTAGTATTCCTACGCTACCTTTGTTAAAAATACTTCTTAGATGGGAAAATTAAGCCAACTTTGTAAGTTATTAGTTTTCTTGGTAGATATTTACATTTATAAAGTACTTTTAATTAACTATTGGAATGTTTCGAATTTTCTTTATTTTAATATAAAACTAATATTTTATTTAATAGTATTAATTAATGGTCCTTATTTAAATTTAAAAATGTTTTATTATATTTTTGTAGGTGGTAGATTAGCAGGTACTCATGTGGGACCCAACCTTGGACAGTCTATATTTGATTATATTGAGAAACAGAATGCTCGAGCACCAATGTTCTTTAATTTTATGTATACACCGGACACAGAGAATCCAGTAAGTTACCAGTATTTCCAAAACACTATAAACTCATTTGATAGACAATTTTGATTGTAAATTTATCCAATTATATTTCACATAACGATAAATTATTTGATCTCTCTTACAAGATCTTAAAAGTTTATAGCATAAGTCAAACTTAAATTGATATTTAATAAATTTACAAGTTGTAGAATTTTTATAAGAGTGATAAAATTGTATCGTCATGTATTTTACACTTTTTTTCAAAATTGTAATTTTTTATTTTCTTATTTTTTTAGGTATTAAGGCCTCAATCTCATTTAGGTAATTTGGAAATTTGGCCTTATTATTTAAGAGAAGAGCTTCGATATGGGCCAAGTTATGATTTAGAAATAATACAATTAGACACACAACAAGAAGAAGAGTCAGAAGCCGCAGATGGTATTGTGAATAAGTCTGCTCGACGAGTTGTTACTTTGGGGTAAGAAATTATAATCTCATTGTTAAATAGTTATCTTGTTTAATGTGGTGCCATTGTTGTATTTTTGTACTAAACTACGTCACTAGTTTAATGTAGGATACAATAGTTAAAATTCCATTTTAACTCATAGAAATTTGTATTCTTGTTTTATTAATAGGTACATATCGAGAAAACTGTTTTGTGAATAAAAAAATGTATTTACGTGAGCCTTCATAAATTGAGAAAAATATATCATTTGTTCTAAATTACAAAAGTTATTATATCAATTATTTGCTTCTAAAACTCTTAACTGTCAGTAATTAAAATGGTCCATGATCATTTCCAAAGATTTTTTTTTTGGTTTTTAAATGCTCATTTCCATAGAATGTATTTAACATATATATTTCTATCTCCTACTATTAAAAATAACAATATAAATTATACCTTTCTGTTCTTCTTTATAAATGTATTCTAATTCCAGATAATCCTAAAAATGTATTATCTCTGACAGAGATTAATAACACCTATACACAATTTTAAATTAATGGCAATTAAAATTCAATAATAATTAAAAATTGCTTCTTTTTTTTCAATTTTTGTTTTGTAAAATATTTTATACAAATTTTCTTTAAGAAAAATATTTATAATTTATTTATTCTTTAAAAAACAACATCTCATATTAGGAAACATTATAAAAGAAATATATGAGATATGGATTAATGCTATAAAATTCTTTATTTTTATTTCTTCACAACTTAATAGGATTCCAACTCCCTTCCACCGCTACATATGAATTTTTGTTTTGTGAAAGCAATTTCAGAAAGCATGTTCATGGTCTCCGTCACTTTTCTTCCATAGCTTCAACTGTCTCAAATCTTGTTCCTTTCAGTACCTGTACTGAGTTTACCTTGAAGAACATAAAGTTGGTTGAATATGGTGGATGTTCCAACACAAGGGTCCCATGCTTGACCAAAAACGAATGACAGATTATGTCTAAATCTGCTCAAGTCCAATTTCAATTAAAAGTAGATGTGAAATTGTAAAAAATGTTCTAAATTCCTAAATATTGTTTGTTCTAATAGGAAAAAATTAGTGACTGAACAGTAGGGAAAAACTTTTTGTAAAATAATTCGAAATTATTATTATTTATTATTTTAAATCAATGAGGGATTTTAAAATGTGAGATAATCTTTTCAATAGTAAAATTAAATCATCATTTTTTAAATTTTATTTAAATGAAGATGGCTGTTATTCATTTTCAATAAAACTTTATAAATCATAAATTACATTTTTTGTATATATAAATTTTGCAACCTTCTTTCATTGCAACTGCCAGGTCCAGCTGAGTGGGGGCATATTATTGTTTATGAATATAAATTGATCTGTAAGTTGAGTTACATATTTTCTCCTTAGGTGAGGTTGTTATAAGGCTATGCTGAGACTGAGGTGAGTGAAGATTCTGAATATGGGCCTTAATGTTACACAAAGATCAAAATATATGCTATACTAAACACATTAAAATTGTATTTTTCCACTGTAGGGGTTGCCAAAAAATGTACACATTCGCATTACAATCTATACAAAGAAAAATAATATTTTAAAGTTAAGTGTATTATATGTTTGAACTTTGAAAAAACAATTATTTATAATATTATAAAACATTTAAAAAATACTGTACTGCTTGAAACTGATGTTATGTCAATGTCACCGACTATAAAAACAGGTGTAGTATAAATTATGTATTTAATGATGAGTTATAATATTATGTTTTTATTTCTTATAAATATTATTTTTTAGATATGATGGAATAGACCGCGCTGTACCCGATGCTTTCTCTCATCTCATGGAAGATATACATAGAATAGAGACAGAACTAGGCCACCTCCCACAGAAATGGAAAGTACTTTGGGATAAGCTAGAGTTACCAACAACTGATTCTCTTACGGTATGATTTGACAGAATCTGAAATAATAGTTTAGCCTTCTTTAGTTGAACTTGATAATTAAAGCTAAGGCTAGCATTAAATAATTTAGTATTTTATACGACATTGTCATAACTAGTAACCCTATGTGTTATATAAATAAAATAGAATAAAGTAAAAATTGTTATAAACAAAATTTAAAGTAAAAAATATTTAAAAAATTATTAGTTAAAAAATCATAGTAGGATAAGAATTTATTTAATTAAAATTTAATAATTAATTTTCATAACCTCAAAATCAATTTTAAACAAACCTGATGATGTAATAAGATGTTGGTTCACAGCCAACTTGGCATATTCCTGTCCCACATGTTTAATCCTCTGGCATCTCTTACATCAGAGTTTTAGATATGTAATCTAACAGATTAATCGACTAGCCACTTGATATTCGCAGGTCAACAATTCTGTCATCCGCAAAGCACAGTACACTGACAACAGACAACCGCCAAAACCATCTACCCTCGACACCATTTTTTATAACACAATATTATTTTTAACCCAGCTTATGAATTTTGGATTCGAAAACAAAAGTTTTGATTAAGAAAAATGATGGTATAAGCCTTAAAAAAAAATACAGACAGCTTAAATTAAATATACAATTCTAAATATATACTTGCGCAATTATGAGGTTCACCAGATAGTCCAATTATCACATGGAATTTATTTTTTACTAAAATAACTCGAAAACACTTTATACACTGTTTTTCACTAAATCTTTCAATTCGATGAAACCTTTCCTTCACCAACAATTATAAAAACTCGTACAACTGATTTTGCCGAAAATTTTTTTGATGACTAGTTGGCCCAACTGACTTTGAAATCTTGACTTGCAAGTAAAAAAACGAAGTAACTCTTTCAAAATATTTTAAATTCTTTTAATTTACTATTAGAAACACTGAAACTCCAACCACAAGTTCGGAAAATAACACTACACAAATAAACTAAAAAACATTTATTGATAGAGTATTCTAGTTCCCTGATGTATATTTTGGAAACCAAGTTACCATAATCGGAGGGTTCTAAATGTGGGAATGTGTAATTTAAAACTTGTTTAAGCCAGCACGATAACCGCTCCCCGAGACATTCAATAAAGTTGTAAATGAAGTTTGAAATTTGATATGAACTACAATGCAACCAATTAACATACCTGTATTTTATGTATCATATTTTGAATAACTTAAACTTTCATTAAACAAATTATGTGTCACTGTATATTTGTGTAATGTCTATTCTTTCAAACCAATGATAGTCATTAATTAGTTAATGATATTAGTCTACCGACTTAAATATCATTAAAAGAAATTTTATAATTATCAAAATTATACAAACATTCAAAAGTGGAAATTAATCGTAAACACTTAATAATCATATAAGTTATGTTATAAATAGGGCAATAATGTGCTGGCTTAAACAAGTACCTACTTCATAATGATTGCATTTTAAAATATAAGTAGGCCTATTATAAGCACAGATATTTATTTTAATCTTAATGTGTATGTTATTCTTAAGTCAGTAATAAAATTTATATTAGTAATATTGTAATTTGTACTCGCCTAATACTCACCAAGTTCACTACACTACACACTCGCTGTAGACAATTTAATAATATTAAACACTATAAGATATAATTTTAAATATTTAAAAAAAATGGAATCTCAAAAAGATAAAACTGCTACACATAACCTTAGGCCAACCTACAAATAAGCTGAAAGAGCTAGGGAAGCAGAGATAACCCATCTACGACCCTCTACATCAGCGATAAATGAAATTGAATTAAATACTACACCAGACAACACTGTAGTAGTAGAAATTAGGCCCACTACAGAAACTTTTGAAGAGGAATATCTAGATGTGCATTTCTTATTTTTTTTCATTGAATAGCTCCATATATCCATCACCCTCTATCCTTCAGAGGGTCTTCTCCCTCGTTGTGCTTCCCAGAATGTATTTACTATCCCTGTTTCCCCTTCCGGAGCAGGGAGAACTACCCTACTCAGTTCAGTCAACCCCCACCTACTCCAAGAGGACTCGATCAAACACCCTCCTGGTCCAATTCCCGGCACAACGAGTGGGTCGGCACAAAAAAGGTTGTCGGCACCCCATACCTCTCTCTGGTGGTCAGTAGCTCCTCTCCACTACCTCCAATCCCCGGTAAATGGAGACTCTCCCTCAGATGGGCTTTCCCAGGACACTGCAGTATCACAAGTTCACAAGTCTGTGATTCTCCGCAATCACAGAAAGGGTCTTCCACCAAACTAAATCCAAACAATTTGCTCTTGAAGAACCCGTGATCCGTGAAAAACTGCGAAGTTATTGGTCCTGGGCTTATCCACGAGTACGAGAGCCTCCTTGCCACCGAAGGAAACCACCAGTAGGTGCTTCTTCCCTTGCCCGACGACTCCCACCTATGCTGCCATTCTCTGACTGATTCTAGATGTACAGCCAAACATACCAAATTTAGGCATATTACCTCCAAATTTTATGAACCAAATTACAGATCTAATAAAAAATCTACAAATACAAATGGTCAATAATATTTCACAAATAGAAAAACAATTAGAAAATAATTCACACAGCCAAACTAAACAAATTGAAAATAACATTTTAAGTTAGAAGCTAAATTTGAAAATTGACTGGAAAACAAATTAGGCATTCACAAAAATAAGTTTACCGAGTTATTCACACTCAATTTAAATTACTTCAAATATGAAGTAAACACAATTCAGACTTAAATGTAGACCCAACTAAACAAACAAATAAAGGATGTTCAAGTGCATGTCATGCAAACATCTAGGTATTTACCGTCCGAAATACACTCAAAATGTTCTTACATTTACTTTTTCTTTTAATCTTAACCTGACTAAAATGGTTTCTCAATGTATTTTAGATATAATATACATAATCTAAGGTTTGTAATTATTGCTATTTTAATTTTATTATGGTTGTTATTACATTGTATAAGTTCTTAATTTTACTAATTATGACTCACTAATATGTTTTTCTATTAGACTTTGATCTAATTTGCGGTTATTTTTGTTTCAAATTAATTTTGAAATAACTAAAGCTGTGTATTAGATTAAATTTTGGTTTGAATTTATGTCTTTCACTTAATCTGAATATTTAGGATTATTTTTAAATACTGAATCATTTTTATTCTGTTGGCCTATATTTGTAGTGTATCATATGCAATTCCATATAGACGTATTGAAGAATTTGCCCTTAAAAGGATCTAAGTTTTAAATTAGTAAATTGAAAAGGTAAGGACAAATTCGAGTAATGAGAGGGATTTTTAAAACAAATTGTAAGCAGACAATAAACAATAAGCTAATAAAAGTAATTTTTTTTAAATTTTATGCACACATGAAAATAAAGATGGTAATATTGTATAAGGTTGAACAAAACAAAATTGAAATGCCCGGTGTATTTAAAGCAGAAACGCACGGGACAAAATATTCTGAAAACTTCCAGAAGACAAAAGGAAGTGCCTACATCATAATCGTGACATGATGCAATCGCCAATTCAGTCATAAGTGGGACTCGCTAAGAGAAGGACGCATGTCGTTAAAGTTGGTAACTGGATTCGTTAGAGGAAAGGTGCATGTCGGCTGTTAAGCTGAACAAGTAAAGTTACTGCTAAGTCGCCATTAGTTTGCTGTTTATCTGATGTTTAAATTGGATAATGCAAGGTGCATAAAATCGTCGATGAAATTGTTCAGTGATACATCCAATATATATGCAGGCTAGGCCTACATAAAGATTGCATCATAGTCTGGAGAACAAACCACATCATGATTACAATTTTTTTTAAAGCAGCTTGGAAAAAATGAAGTGAAATTTGTAAAAAGAATGTAAATAGTACTCAGTTTAATTGTGAGAACGTACATCAAAATCTTGCGCAATTATAACGTTTTTATATATATTCTTTTCTTTTTATTTTGCTATTTATATACTGTAATTTTGCGCAGGTCATTTTAAAATTTACAATATAAGTAAATACATTTAAAATATGTTTCATCTTATTTCATAGATTCAACATGTTAACATTTTTTTATTATGCAATTTTTTGTCTATTTTTACATGTCATATTAAACAATTGAATCAGCCATCATGTTTGTCTAACTTTCATTAATATCCACAATTCATCATTGCATGTACTTCCACAGTAATCAAACCAAAATTCATAAGTAAGGTTAAATTTAATATTGTGTAATAAGTAAAAAATTGCATGAAGCATAGATGGTTTTGGCGGTTGTTTTCGGCAGCGAACTGTGTTTTTCAGATAAGAGAATTGATGATCAGTGAATCGCAAGTTGCCAGTTAATTAATCTGCCAAATAACACATCTGTCACTCTGATGTCAAGTTGGCTGTGGACCGCCATCTTGTTGCATCATTATGTTTGTTTACATTTAGCACTTGGAGAAATTTAGCATTGTTGAAAATTAATTTGAGGTTATGAAAACATTTTTTTATTTTAATTAAATAAATGATTTTAAATTAAATAATATTAAAGTAAAAAGTATAATAAATAATAAACAATAATAATTAAATAAATTCTTATCCTACATACTGTTTTAACTTTACAATTGTTTAATTTTTATTGAAATATTTATTTTGATTTTTAATTTCTATTTCTATTTTATTTTTGTAACCCACCAAGTTATAGTCATGTAGAAGGTTAGGTTCTAGGATTTAGTTATACCTTCATAATACACTTAAAAGTATACTGCACAAAAACCGTACAATTACCTATTGGAATGCATAATTGATCTCACCATAGTATATCTTCACACTTTAACAAATTTAATGTCAGTTAAAAAAATAATTGTGTTGTTTGTCAAACTTGTACGAAGAGTTCAAATACAATTTGTATAAATTATACAATGAAAAAGCAATTCGATCATAGAATTATATCTTTATTTTGATATATAATTGTATGTTTAAATAGCCTACTAAACAGTAACTCATACTAATCTATATCTGTATATAAAAGTCCATTTTAACTGTGCTTGTGCGCTACTCTAAAACTACTCAACTGATCTTAATGAAATTATTTTCAAAATGTGTGATTTATTCCAACTTAAAATATAGGATAGTTTTTATCCCAATCTAAGGGGTTGAAATGGGGTTGCTACCACTATAAAATAAATACAAATTAAACTAACTTCATCTATATAATAAAAATGAATTGCTGTTTCTTTGAAATCGCATCAATTGAGAACGGCTGGACCAATTTGGCTATTTTTTGTTTTAAAATGTTCGTAATAGTCCGAACTAGGTTTTTATATAAAGAAAAATTTGAAAAGTTTCCCGAAAAAGCTTCAAATTTGGAAAAAACTAAATAGCCTCTTTTGTATGGACTCAAGACCATAGCGCCCAAAAACAGCTGTTCGTATAAAATGCTTGTTTACATTCATTACCATAGCAACTTTAGCAAATTTATAATCAGTGTATTATTCTTCAAAACCAATAGCTTTTTAGATTAGATTGACAATTTAAAAGCAAATACAAACAAAAATCAACAAAACATGCTTAGGCCTACTATATTATAATTCAAATTAAACATCGGTTGTTACATATTATTATAAATAAAACAACCGATATGGATCAAAAACTGAACATAATTTTAGGTTAGGCCTACAATGAACCAAAACACTTTTATTGGCAACCAATTTCTCTAATTTAGAATCGGGTTATTATTCTTCAAAAACCAACAGATTTTTTAGGTTAGATTAACAAACAACACAAACAAAAATCTACAAAAAATGCTTACTGTATTATAATTCAATTCAAACATCGGTTGTTACATATCTATTTACTTACACATATTTTATGCTGTTTAAAATATTGTTTGTATAAATTTTATTTTATCTATGAATTGTTTAATACTTTTCAAATCATATTTCCTCTGTCAAAAATAATAATAATAAACAATTTGTTACCCGGCATAACCATAAACTTATATGAGTTTAAACATAATTATATCAAAAACTAAACAAACAATATGAATGCAACTAAAAGCCATTAAAAGATCACATTTTTATCTTTATTTAGATATATAATTGTATATTTAAATACTAAACAGTATCTTATACGAATTAGGCCTATAAATTTAAAATTAGAAACT
>JAGFPH010001760.1:101558-140420 GCA_018207615.1 Philaenus spumarius | reverse complement strand
TCAATACTTAACAGTATCTTATACGAATTAGGCCTATAAATTTAAAAGTAGAAACTCTATTTGAACCATTTTGTTACATCCTGAATTTTAACACGGATGTTACTGAAAAATAAACAAACAATTTGAATGAAACTAAAAGCCATTAAAGATCACATTTTTATCTTTATTTTGATACATAATTGTATATTTCAATACTTAACAGTATCTCATACGAATTAGGCCCATAAATTTAAAATTAGAAACTCTATTTGAACCACTTTGTTACATCCTGAATTTTAACACGGATGTTACTGAAAACTAAACAAACAATCTGTATGAAACTAAAAGTCATTAAAAGATCACATTTTTATCTTTATTTTGAAACATAAAATTGTATATTTCAATACTTAACAGTATCTTATACGAATTAGGACTATAAATTTAAAAGTAGAAACTCTATTTGAACCACTTTGTTACTTCCTGAATTTTAACACGGATGTTACTGAAAAATAAACAAACAATCTGAATGAAACTAAAAGCCATTAAAAGATCACATTTGTATCTCATTTGGTTGATAGAGAAGATAAGACCAAATGAAATCGATGATGTGATATCAGCGAAAATTCCCAACAAAGAAGAAGATCCAGGCTTGCATGTAGTTGTTACTAAGAATATGATTCACGGCCCCTGTGGAACATTAAATAACAATTCGCCGTTTATGGTTGGGGGAAAATGTTCGAAGCGTAATCCACGGGCATTAGTAGCAGAATCAATTACGGGCAGTAGCGGTTATCCACTGTATCGTCGCCGATCAACTGCGGACAATGGAAATTCAACAATTGTCAAAGTGAATCAACAGAATATTGAAGTTGACTATAGTTGGATTGTTCCATATTCACCATTACTCTCAAAGACATTCAAAGCGCACATCAACGTCGAATACTGCCTTTCCGTGAAATCAATTAAATACATCTGCAAGTATGTGACCAAAGGAAGTGACATGGCTGTGATTGGAGTTAGTGCGGAGAATTCGAACGATGAAGTCACTCAATATCAAATGGGCTGTTACGTTAGCATTAACGAAGCAATTTGGCGCATTTTTTCATTCAACATTCATGAAAGATATCCCACTGTTGTTCACTTGGCCGCACACCTGGAAAATGGTCAAAGAGTATTTTTCAAAGCGGAGAACGCATTACAACGAGCCAATCAACCGCCATCTACAACATTAACCAGTTTTTTGAAATGTGCCAAAATGATGACTTCGCCTGAACACTGCTACACTCCAAAGTATTATACTTGGAATCAATCGTCAAAGAAATTTCAACGACGGAAACAGAAAATCCAGTTCCAGGTTACTACAAGTATTTTTCACCGATGCATTAGGTCGCATTTACACAGTCCATCCAAGCAACGACGAGTGTTTTTATTTGCGTTTGCTATTAGTCAATGTTCGTATCCCAACATCATTCCAACATCTACGAATTGTTAATGATGAATTGTGTGACACATATAGAGAAGCCTGTCAACGTTTACGTTTCCTAGAGAACGACACTCATTGGGATTACACCCTCAGAGATGCTGCAATTTCGTCAAATGCTCATCAAATACGAACTTTGTTTTCCATAATTATCTCAACATGTTTTCCATCAAATCCAATCATTTGTAGAACAAATACAAAGACGACACGTCTGATGATATTTTGCATCAGATGCGTATTATAGAACATCAAACCCAGGTTTGCAAGTGACGAAATTCACAACGAGGCATTGTTATTAATTTTGAAGACATGTGCTTGATGATGTCGAACAAGGTATTACTTCAATTAGGTTTGATAGCGCCCAATCGTCCGATGCACGACGCATTTAATCAAGAGTTCAAACGCGAAAAACAATATGATTGCGATGCATTGAAAGAATATGTTCGAATGAAAGTTCCGCTGTAGAATCGGCAACAAAAACATGCGTACGACACCCTCATGCAAATTTTGACAGATGGAACTGGAGGAATTTTCTTCTTGAACGCATCCGGAGGAACTCGAAAAACTTTTTTGACTGCATTGATTTTGGCAACAATTCGATCGCAAAATGGAATTGCACTTGCATTTGCTTCATCTGGAATCGCAGCTACTTAATTGGAAGGTGGTCGAACAGCTCATTCAGCACTCAAGTTGCCGTTAAATATGCAAATCCATGAAACTCCAACGTGCAACCTTTCGAAAAACTGTGCGATGGCCAAAGTCTTACAGCAAAGTAAATTGATAGTTTGGGATGAATGTACGATGGCGCATACAAAATCTTTGGAGGCATTAGACCAAACGATGCAAGATCTACGAAACAATCAAAACCTGTTTGGTGGTGCAATGATTCTGTTGGCAGGTGATTTTCGCCAAACATTGCCAGTGATTCCAAGATCAACTCCAGCCGATGAACTTAATGCATGTTTGAAGTCGTCCGGTTTGTGGAAACACATTAAGACGCTTAAATTAAGCGTGAACATGAGTGTCGAGTTGCAAAACGACCAATCTGGAAAAGTATTTTCGAAACAATTGCTGGACATTGGCAATAGTAAAATCCCAGTTGACATTTCGACCGGCTGCATTACGATCCCCGCAGATTTTTGCAAGTTCATGGAATCAAAGACTGAACTAATTATAAAGGTATTCCCAAACATTGCTAAAAATTCCAAAAATCCAGATTGGTTGAGTGAACGTGCTGTATTGGCTGCAAAAAACATTGATGTCAACAAATTAAATTTCAAAATTCAAAGTGAAATTGAAGGAAAATTGATGACGTACAAATCAGTGGATTCCGATACTAACCAAGATGATGTCATAAATTATCCAACCGAATTTAGTATAAAGGAGAAGACGTTTTAATAAAACGATCACAATGATTCCGTCCGACATGGCATTTGACTTCAAACGCTTGCAGTTTCCCGTGCGGCTAGCATTCGCAATGACCTGACCGTAAATAAATCACAAGGGCAGTCATTGAATGTTTGCGGCATTATTCACGAAAATCCATGCTTCTCGCAGGGTCAATTGTATGTCGCCTGTTCCCGTGTCGGAAAACCATCAGCTTTATTTGTTTACACGCCAGACAACAAAACAAAAAATGTCGTGTATCAAAAAGCATTACAATGAAGGAAATAATGATGCCATAACAAACCATTAGAATTAACGCATTTTGTTGTTTCTACTGTTTACTTGGAATTCTGACTTTATTCAATTATAAATTAAATTTTGTGAAAAACTGCATGGTTCCAAGTCGATCACATTCAAGGCATATCAACACATTTCAAACATTTCAGTGGTGTACTGCCGATAGAATTCATCTCGCATATACAATTTTCAATCGGTGTTCTTCTGAATGTACTCTTCTAATTAAATAATATTGATGGCAACAATCGTTAATATACAATGATAAGTCAAGAATATGTCTTTTTCTTATTTTTACCATTGTTATAAATGGCCTACATATAAAATTGCATTCAATTTGAAAGTTGATGTAGCCTATTTCTGTGTTTGGCAAGATTCAAGACATGTTAATGTACTGTATTCTATATCTGTACAATATATAAAAATAAATGTTTCTTTCTTTATGTCTTTGATCCTTTTTTCTTTGTCATTATAGACTCAAAAACCATTCGACCAATTTCATTAAAATTTTCACAGCTTATCCATTATTAGGAGTGTTTAGAAGTTACAATTACTACAGTCTAAGGGTTTGAAATTGGGTTACTACCCCTATACAATAAATTAAACGAACATCCTACAAGCTAAAAAGCTAAAATTATGTAATATTATAGACTAATATTATTAAAAAAAAAAACATTTAAAATTTGATTACTTAAGCCAAAGGAATGAAATGTAATAATTACCTTTTAAATTCAATAAAAAAGTACATTTAATTTTTCTATATTCTCAAAAACAACTCAACTAATTTCACTAAAATTTCACAATTTACACATATTAGTATACTACTAGAATTGTTTAGAGAGTAAAAATGGTCACTACAATTAAATAAATTAAAATAGGGTAGTTTAATACAATAAAATTAAATTGCACTAACTTATTCTTAAGTGACATAAACACCATTTGCAATTCAATAACTTAAGTCAATAGAATGAAATTTGATAACTACCCTTAAAATTAAATAAAGCAATAGCGAAGCATTGCCGGGTCCACTAGTACAATATATAAACCTAAAATTATGTAATATTATTTTTAAGAGATTACAAAAACTATTTCCAATTTGATTACTTAAGTCAAAGGGATGAAATGGGCTAACTACCCATAAATTAAATCAAGCAATAGTGAAGCACTGCGGGTCCACTAGTTACTTTATATTATAATAACTTATTTATTGTTTTTACAGAGGCATGCATCTTTTAGTACAGCATTGGTGCGATCTCATGGTCGATTATTGCATAAACGTTCTACTTTGGAAATCCTCATGAGAGGTAAAATGGTGGGAGCTGAAACACCTACTGCTCCAGTCTACTCCCACCCTCATAGGTTTGAAAGGTACAGTTTCACTACTCCAACCTACTGTGATCTCTGTGCCAATGTTTTATGGGGTCCTGTCAAGGTATGTAACATAACGATTTAAGGGTATAGTATTAAATTTGTCTATTCTTAGTAATCTCAACAAACTTATTTGTTTATTTTTGTTAAAATGCAATTTTATAATACTATTTAGAAATTTTTTGTATAGTTCATCGTACAAAATATTTATCTCATTGTTGTTCATATTTTTTATTCTTCTGTTTTAATATAAAGTATTTGCACTTCATAATTATTTTATTGTTTAAATTACTAGTATTTTGTATAGTCTTATTTCAACTGTTAATAGTTTATTACTCAAATAGAATTTAGTAAGAATAATTGCAAATGTAAACGATTGCTGTAAATCCAAATTGCAAACTTGGTATCCAATTTCGCAGCAGATTTTTTCTGTTGTTTGGTATACAGGTACATTACAGCTCTTGTAGACCAGTCAATAGAGATTTTTTTATGCTAAAAAATTTAACAGCAAACCGATTAGGTTGTGTCTTGAGGAATAGATTTTAGATGAAAATACCATTAAAAATAATTTTAAAATGTTTTAAAATGAGACTTTGAAAGCCTTGACCAATGCATTTTTGTCTGAAAAAAATTATTGAAAAACACATAAAATTGAATTTTGTTCAAAACTTATAAATTCAACATTTGAAAAGTTTAAGCTTTGGAATAATTCCAAATACAATTATTGTATTTGTAAAATGTGACAAATTTACATTGTGTAGTTAATGACATGTAGATTAACTCAGGTGAGCCCATTTAATAGATTAATTTTGTATAATAACTGTTTAAACAATTTGGAGCGTTATTTAAAAACATACAAACAAATGTTTTGTTACAGCTGATTTAAATTTTTCAAACGGATTCTGAACGTAGTTATCATGAGCTCCAAACGTATATATTTCTGATTTGCATAAAATACTGAGAAGTTGGTTGAAAGTTGTCCCGAACATGACACTAAACGCGCGAGCAATTGGTCGAAGTCTAGTGAAATAAAGTTGGTGGGGGAACTTCTCTGCTGCTGCATCTCTACTCTACTTGACTACGACCCATGACTCGTACGTTTAAGGTCAATATTTTCATATTCAAATTATTCCTTGAGCCATAGCGCAATCGGGTTAGTTGTTAAATTTGTTAGCAAAAACTGCATCTTTTTTTACTCTAATGTCGGTCTATTGACTGAAAATGAGATAGATGCAAAATTTGTAAAAATAGATATTTTCTGGTAATGATAAAATAAGGTGTTTAGCCTTAAAGCAACAACAAAAACCCAAGAAGAAATATGTGTGGCCAGGGAAGTGGAATTTAGTTCTAAGGTTCCTTGTTTATACTATTATTATGTTATAGCTATAGTTTCTTCCTTAAACATTCTTAAGCTTAATTTATTTTACTAATAATCACTAATTTCATGTTTACACTACAGATATTACAAACCCCGCTATTCCGAACAGAGTTCAGAAAAATACCGACTTTTTAACATAAAAACAGGAGAAATTAAAAAGATGTTCGTGAAAAAATGTACATTTATTGTTATACAAATGAGTTAAATAGAGACATAACTTAAGCTTGATGAAAACGCCTGAAACCAAATTGGAATGAAAGCTGGTTTTGGTTTCCTTCACGTTTTCCATCCATTTTGCGGGAAGGAAGTTACCGCGTCAAGCATCCGGTGAAAAGGACACCGGATCCGTCAGAAAGAAGGAAGGATTAGATACAACTAGGCACTAGTAGTGTTTTTGCCACCTGCCAGTTGCGTTCATCCGTTTTTCTCCTCCGTTTTCGTTATCCCGAACAAATTTTTTTTTCTTGGTCTTTTTTCAAGACGATGCGGTACTAACGGACAGGCTGTGGGGTGACAAATCGGACATTTTGAACAACCTTTCAAGAAGATAGAAGAAATCAGAATCGTAACGCAACGGAAGGAAATAACCCCAGACTTACATTAGAGCGAGATCAAGCGCATTTGCCTCATCTACATGTGATATGAGTTCAGTTTGAGCTTTCACCTCCTCCTCGCTTTCCTCCGAGCCGATCAACGCTATATAGAACAGACACTAGCACTTAATTTACGCCTTAACAAGTCAATACGTTGATATTATTCATGAAATCCGCTTATTCTGAATTCTCGCTAAACCCCCAATTAGTTTGGAATAGCGGGACTCTACTTATGTTTACTAAAATTTTAGACTTATATAGGTCATCCTATAAACTAATCTCTCAAATATTCTGAACTCATAATAACCTCACTGACTATATTTTTGTATTGGTTCCTAACTTTTGCCTCTTTTGATTCCCACAAATCCTCATAAAATCCACTAATGCCTTTCATAAGCTGAGTGTATTATCCTTAATTCACATCTGATTTAATTATGATTTTGTTTGTCTACAGACTGGACTACGTTGTGTTGATTGTGGTTACAACTGCCATGAAAAATGTGCAGAAACAGTGGCTAAAAACTGTACCAAGTACAAGACACAAACCGATACTACGTTGAATAATGCAACATTGACTCGCACTGGAGGAGATAATGGATCCGTTAATTCAAGTAAGTTAAACAAAAAGCTATTATCACAGATAAGTTATCTTTATGTTTGTAACTACTATCTTAATGTTTGGACAAAATACACTTTATTATGTAATTAGGTAACAATATTATGATGTATTTGCAATGTATTTTTTTTTTTTACATTACAATGTTGGGCTTTTAGTGTATTTTATTGTGTACTACAATCATAATTCATTTTTTATTTACTATCAGGTAACTGCGACTTCGCTTGCAAATGTGATTAAATAAATGAAAGAACTATCTGGTAAATATTAAGATTTACCATTACACGCAATAAAAAATAAACAGTACCAGGAACTGGCACATACTTTCTCACAAACACATTTAAATTACTAAACAGATTCACTGTGACTTGTAGGGTGGGGTAGGAGAGTTTTTTTTTTATTAAAGTTGGAGATTAATTAATAAATATTGCTATTATTATCTAGAGAGAAAACTATTCGATCGATTTCAAAAAAATTTGCACCAAACACGTCAATTAGGTCTTTATAGATGCACGTAAAAAGGTTTTGAAATTTTTTTAAAAACAACCCGCTTTATGGCCAAAAAACCCCCCAAAATCAGTTATTATTATTATTATTAGCTAAACGACAATTTTTAGAAAGATGCGGGTTTTTGTATATGGTAGGGCACATTAAAGGCTACAAATAAGCCAAATTTTATCAAAATCGTTAGAGCCGTTTTTTTATAAAAAAATAATAACTGATTTTTTGGGGTTTTTTTGGCCAAAAAGGGGATTGTTTTTCAAAAATTTTCAAAACCTTTTTTCGTGCATCTATACAGGCCTACTGGACATGTCTGGTGCAAATTTGGTTGAAATCGATCGAATAGTTTTCTTTTTAGCTTTGTATACTTTTATTACTTTCCTTACCCTATACTAGGTAAGGTAAGTATTGCGATCGACCCAAAAATTCGATGTCGAGTTTTCATAATATCTTTACGTTTCAAGGCCCCCTGAGTCCAAAAAATGCATTTTTGGCAATTGGTCTGTCTGTGTGTCTGTGTGTGTGTGTGTGTGTGTGTGTGTGTGTCCGGAGTGCACAGGGCAAACGGCTGGACGGATCGAACTGAAATTTACAGGATATCTTCAAACACGTAAACAATTAAACCCATGTAAATTTGAAGCAAATCGGAGGTGGTGTCTTACCGTGGGACCAGTTTTTAGCACATTTTTGGTATTTACTCCAAAACCCCTCTAACGATTTTGATTAAACTTTGCTAACATACTCTACTCAGACCCCCTTAACACGCTATGTACGCTATATACCCTTAAAAATTCGTTGAAAAAAGTTATTACAAAAACGCAAGTTATTTTGTTTGTATCTCCGAAATGGCTGGTCCTATCGACTTGAAAATGGTCTCATTCGATTCAGCGTCCAAAAGAATGTCAAAAAAGATACCCCACTCAACTTTTTCCATTTTTTCAAAAATTGACCCCAAAAACGCCCTTTTTGGGGGCAAAAATGACTTTTTTTAAACTAGCCGTGTTTGGTATCGACCTTGTCATTTTTGGGGGTGAGAAATCGATTGAGACCAAAATCAGGTCCGTGGGATTAACCGTTTTGAAGTTAGTACCGCTTTCTTCGAAACGGATACTCCTATTAACTCGAAAATGGTATCATCAATCTCTCGCTCGAAAAATTTGGTAATTGATACAGCATCTATTTTGGTAAGGAAAGTTGTGTGATGTGCACACCAGATGTTTAAAGTAGGCGATTAACTAATAAATATTATTATTATTAGCTAGAGAGAAAACTATTCGAACAAATTTGCACCAAACACGTCGATTAGGTCTTTATAGATGCACGTAAAAAGGTTTTGAAATTTTTTTAAAAACAACCCGCTTTATGGCCAAAAAAACCCCCAAAATCAGTTATTATTATTATTATTATTAGCTAAACGAGAATTTTTAGAAAGATGTGGGTTTCTGTATATGGTAGGGCACATTAAAGGCTACAAATAAGCCAAATTTTATCAAAATCGTTAGAGCCGTTTTTTTATAAAAAAATAATAACTGATTTTTTTGGGGTTTTTGGGCCAAAAAGGGGGTTGTTTTTCAAAATTGTTCAAAACTCTTTTTCGTGCATCTATACAAGCGTACTGGACATGTCTGGTGCAAATTTGGTTGAAATCAATCGAATAGTTTTCTCTCTAGCTTTGTATACATACAGACATACATACAGACATACAGACAGACATTTTGTAAAAACCACTTTTTTGGACTCAGGGGGTCCCAAAACGGATATTTCCACAAAAATCTCAACATCGATTTTTTTTTGCGATCACTATACTTTCTCTATACTATAGTATAGTGAGAAAGTAAAAAACAGGTTTGATCCGAGTTCCATGGCTCAAAAACGCAAAATGAGTTTTGTCCAAATAATTAGGGAATCCCTTTTAGACCTGTGTAAATTATCAGCTATTGAAAAATCAAATTTCTACAAGTTAAACTCATAACTCTCCTAACTCATTTAGTATTTTTACTCATAACTCCCGAACGAATGTAAAAATTACAAATCAGGTTTTGAGGTGTATTTCACATCTGTGTGTAACATTTTATATAAAATATTAGATATGAAAAATATTGTAGCAATTAGATGTAAATAATTTAAATGCAATTGTTTTTTATTTTCTACGTATAACTTAATATGTGCCAAGTTTCAGCTTTATAGCAATTGCACAAGTTATTATTTATTTTTAAGGGTAGTTTCCCATTTCACTCCTTACACTCAATGGGTTTTTTGCTTATATATAACCTAAGAATAATATATACCGAATTTCAGCTCTCTAGCTAATAGAAAATTAGTGGAATTTTCATTTATTATACAGGGGTTGCTGCTCCCCCATTTTAAACCTTTAGATCAGGGGTTCTCAATCTTTTCCAAGGACTGTACCCCTTAATGCAAAATAAAAATTTTGCGTACCCCCTGGCTGTTATCGGGGGGGGGAGGGAAGGGGGTAAATTAAAAACACTTTTTTTACATAAAAACACAATATATTTGAAAACATATTTGAAACGCATTAAAACAAATTAAAGAGAAAGATGAGCTTGCTTCTTTTTACATAAAAATCACAATACTGTATATTTGAAAACATATTTGAAACGCATTACAAAAAATTAATGAGAATGATGATCTTGCTTCTGTTTACATAAAAAAACACAATATATTTGAAAACATATTTGAAACGCATTACAAAAAATTAATGAGAAGGATGAGCTTGCTTCTTTTTACATAGTTCCTCAATGTTCGGCTCAAGTTTCGTTAAGTACAACCTTAAATCGTCCTCAACATTAAGCTTGTTTCGGTACTTACTTTTTAAATATGTTAAGCTCGAAAACCCTCTTTCACAAAGGTATGTAGTGGAAAATCCAATAAGAATTTTTACAGCAGTATTTGAAAGTTCTTGGTACTCCTTTCCAACACTGATCCAAAAATCCAACAACGTAGCACTCAAATATATTTTTTTAAACTTGTGATCACATGATAGTTCAATAAGTTGTTCTTTTTCTGATGTTGTCATGTTGCTCAATGTTGCATCAAACGAAAAGGGGTCACGGATCCAGTACAACTTTTTGTCTGCGGGTGGGAAGTATTCTCTTATACTGGTCTTCAATGAGCTGAGGTGATGTCCAATTTGAGTTTTAAGGTCAGCAAATATGCTTTTTTCGTTTTCTTTCAAAAATGCGTTCAATGTTTCAAAACTATTACAGTTGTTGTTTTCTATTTCATTTTCCCAGAGTGTTATTTTTTTTATCATTGCGTTTGTTTTGTTTTCAACATAGAAAATATCAGAAACACTACCTTGCATAGACTTATTCCAGATGTTCAGTTTTTCAAAAATATCACTCAAATAAGCCAATTTTAAAAGCCAATCAAAATCAATGAGTACTGATGATAAATTAGATGTGTGCTCTGTGAAGAAAAGATGCAATTCTTTGTGGAGCTCAAACACACGGACCAGCACGTTTCCACGTGAAAGCCAGCGAACTTCAGTGTGTAAAAGCAAGTTCCCATGAAGACTACCCATATCTTGACAAATGATCTTAAACTCGCGAGATTTTTGAGGCCTAGTTTTGATAAAATTCACAATTTTTACACTCTGGTCGAGGACTTCTTTTAACTCATCAGGAAGGTGCTTGGCTGCCAAAGCCTCACGGTGAAGAACACAATGAGTAAAGTTACACTCAGGCGACACTTTTTTTATAAAACCTACCAGTCCAATTATGTGACCGCTCATGGCCTTGGCACCGTCGATACACACTGACACACAGTTTTTCCAATCAAGCCGGTTCTCGGAAAAAAAAGAATCCAAAAGTTTGAAAATGTCTCGTCCTTTTGTAGAAATATTTAGTGGCTTACAAAATAAAAGGTCCTCAAATACTTCATCCACACGTATTCCACGCACAAAAACGATCAATTGGGCTAAGCCAGCGACATCTGTCGTTTCGTCAATTTGTATTCCAAACCACGGACTTTCCCGTATTGCTTGAACGAGTTGTTCTTTTGTATCGCTTGCCATGTCACTGATTCTCCGTGAAACTGTGTCATTTGACAGTGGTATATGTTTAATACTATTTGCTTCTTTTTCTCCAAACATGCAAGAAACTATCTCTAATGCAGCAGGGAGAATTAGGTTTTCACCAATGGTGTGGTTTTTCCCAGATTTGGCAATTAGATGGCTAACTTTATACGAAGCTTTCAGAGCTTTTTCATTTTTGTCTGTACCAGAAAAATGTTTTATAGTAGTTTTCATACTATTAAGATCTTGCAAAATACGTTTAAAATACTCTAAATCTTTTTTTATTAAATTTCCATGTTTACTCTCAAAATGACGTTTCAAAAGAGACGGTTTCATGGAGTTTTTGGATAATATTTCTAAACAAACCACGCATTGTGGTTCGTCTGAAGTTCCTGTCCAAGTAAAACCAAATTTTAAGTACGATTCGTCATACTTCCTTTTTTTATTTACCACTTTTTCAGGGTTTTTATTTTTACATTCGGATTGAAAATTACAATCAGGCCTACTTACGATTTTAGACGTTGATGGCCCAGCATCTTGGTCAAGATCTTCATGAGATATTTTCCGTTTGAGCCACTTATCCATTCTTAATGTTTACACTGATATTCCCACTTAAATCCGATAACAAAAGTCTTAAACTGTTTGAGCAGATTTGAGGTTATAATAACAACGGAAACGAACGACTGATAAACAACACAGGCCAACAGGCAACGCTGCACTGACACTGATATGAGTCAAGGACACAAACTCTCACTCATCCCTTGTAGACCAGGAGATAAGAATTTGTTTTCACAGAATCATATGGGCCGATCGTAAAGGTTTTGTCTGCAATGGCGCGCGGAACAGACTATAAAATAGAAAACTTTCACGGAAGAAAACAAATAGCCTCCTAACACTAAAACAGTTTTACATTATATCAATCGAAAATAAAAATTCTAATATTTAATTTAATATACGGGAATTCATACAATTGTAATGCTTTGTTACAGATATTTTAGTTCCTAAATCAGTCTACAAAACTGTTGAACTGGCTCGTTTATTGGGCACCTAACCTTAAACGGCACCGCGTACCCCCTGATAATTTTTGCGTACCCCCAAGGGGTACGCGTACCACAGTTTGAGAACCCCTGCTTTAGATGATAGTGTTAAAAATTTTATGGACTACTACGTACTTTTTCTATGCAACAAGTGATTTTCAGTTCTCTAGCTTCAATGTGAGTGAAATAATGAATATTTACTGTTTCAGAAGTTGGTATGTCGGTTTTCATCCCTTAAACGCAAATAATAAAACTGTGAGAGCTCTAATTTTGTTATGTTTCACATAAATTAACTGTGCAAAATTTTAGCTCATTATTCTTATGGGAATTAAAGGTGAATTGTTTTAGAATAGTTACCCCATTTTAACCCCTTAAATGTAAGTAATCAGAATAATTTGTATGACTAAACACTCTCCCAACACTAATAAGGGCAAACTGAGAAATTTTCAGTGAAATCAGTTGAGGAATTTTTGAGCGTATAAAGGACAAACATACGAACATTGCCTTTTAAATATAGATTTTTAATTAAACGTTTAAAACCGTCAACTAATCCAAAATTAGGTGTAATCTTACCTTATTGTATCTATTGCAATTTCGGTCATTCGACCATCATCAGGAGAATTAAAAAACACAACACTAACACAAAACACAACACTACATTAAATAAGTCTCACTCCGTATGGGGATCGTTGAACGATTAATGTACTACATATGGTCCATATTACGTATTAATGTGTCGACAACGTGCACGTCAAGTCGTTCGGTCGATACTGACCTCTAATTGCGTTCTTACACCTTATCTCTGTTGGATTAGCCTGAACCGGTCTCTCAATTAACTTGTCGTACAACATATTAGAACGGAATGATAGCTGGTCATATAGTAGGTGTGTAGTATTACATATTTCGTGGCTTTATATATCTCAAATTCTTCTAACGCATTCATATATCGTCCTTTTTTGCATATAAGCATTATTTCCATGTTTGAGCTGTAATCCGTGTAAGTATATGGTTACTATCTATTAAGTGTTGAGGGTTACTAGATAAATGGTTGCTTAATTTTAATTTTTTTTTTTTTTTTTTTTTTTGTAAATGCTCTTTAAACCTTATGCAAAATGGACGACCGGTTTGGCCTATATAAAAACATGGGCAATCGATACATTTGATTTTGTAAATGCCCGTATGTTGTTGGGTATCTCTATTTTTCACGAGTTTGGGTTCCAGAATCCGTTCTATTTTGTTGGTGGTTCTGTATGTAACGATTACATTCTGTTTAGCCATGTATAGTTAATGTATAGTTGATCATACTGCCATATTTGCACGAAACATATTTTATTTTATTGAGGTTGTCTGAGAGTGGTGGCCTAGATTTGGATTTAGAAATATGTTTATTGACCAATTTATCGATTAACTGTGGTTTATATCCGTTCGCGTTTGCGATGTGTTTGATAATTTGCAATTCACTGTTATCTTCTTCATCTGACATTGGTACGGACAATAAGCGGTGTATAAAACTGTTGTAAGCGGCAATTTTCTGTTCTGGGGGATGGTGTGAAGTTACGTATATCGTTTGGTCAGTACTTGTTGGTTTTCTGTATACTTTGAATTCCAAATCTTTATCGGATCTTGTTATGGTGAGATCTAAATAATTTAGCTTACGGTCGAGTTCACATGTAGTGAACGATAAATTTTGGTGCATGTGATTCATATATGTACATAGGAGACTCAGTTGTCTCTTACTACCATTAAACAAAATAATTGTGTCATCTACATACCTGTGGTGTGCTATTATATTATCTATGTATGGATTTGTATCGGCTAGTAAGAAGGAGGTTTCTATATGGTTTAGAAAAATCTCTGATAGAATACTGGATAAAGGTGAACCCATAGCCAGACCGTCATTTTGTAAGTAAAATTCAACATTGAACTGGAAATAATTTTGACATAATATGGTTCGTATGAGATTAATTAATTCAGTAATGGATGATGCAGGAAGGATAGAAAATTCTCTGAGATTTGTCTCTAATAAGTGAATGGTTTGTGTAATAGGTACATTCGTATACAAATTCACTATATCATACGAAGCCAATTTGTAAAAGGCCCAAAATTTACTGTCTTAAGTTCATCAATAAGGTCTAAGCTGTTCCGTAAGCTGTAATTATGTTTAAAGAAATAATGTTTCCTTATTATTATATCGAGCAACTGTGAAGCGCGGTAGCTTGGAGCAGATGTAAAATTAACTAACGGTCTGATAGGTAAATCAGTCTTGTGTATTTTTGGTAAACCTTTAAACTTTGGAGCCTGTGAGTTGATGACCTTTGAGTGAAATATTTCTTTACTGGATAACAGTGTATTTGAATCGCTCAAAGCTTTATTAACTAACTTATTGTATGTTGACGTAGGATCTTTCGTTAATATGTTGATTTTATTTAGTAAAAAGAAATTCTGGACTTTGTTGTCGTAATCAGTCCGATTCATCACAACAATCGAGTTCCCCTTATCGGCCTTAGTCAATATTGAGTTAGAAGTATTCAACTTATGTTTGATTCCTGTTAAGGCTCGCTTGTCAATATTATAGTTACTACTGTATTTATCTGTATTGGAATATTTAAAAAGGTTATTTAATTTATTATTTATGGCTACTCTAGTGGTAGTCTGGGACTCAATTGTGGGTAACGTTTTTATTGCATCTTCTGCATTAATAATTTCCGTTAATAAATCAAATTAAGCAACCATTTATCTAGTTACGCTCAACACTTAATAGATAGTAACCATACTTACACGGATTACAGCTCAAACATGGAAATAATGCATATATGCAAAAAAGGACGATATATGAATGCGTTAGAAGAATTTGAGATATATAAAGCCACGAAATATGTAATACTACACACCTACTAAATGACCAGCTATCATTCCGTTCTAATATGTTGTACGACAAGTTAATTGAGAGACCGGTTCAGGCTAATCCAACAAAGATAAGGTGTAAGAACGCAATTAGAGGTCAGTATCGACCGAACGACTTGACGTGCACGTCGTCGACATATTAATACATAATATGGACCATATGTAGTACATTAATCGTTCAACGATCCCCATACGGAGTGAGACTTATTTAATGTAGTGTTGTGTTTTTTAATTCTCCTAATGATGGTCGAATGACCGAAATTGCAATAGAGACAATAAGGTAAGATTACACCTAATTTTGGATTAGTTGACGGTTTTAAACGTTTGATTAAATTACTAATCCGTGAGCTGAAATGGAATCAAGATTTGTAATGCTTATTATATTCTATTAGAATATATTTATCACTATATTAAGATAAAGTAATTCCAATTATTATTGTTTTAAATTTAAATTGTCTCAAACCAGGTGTAAACACGATGCAAACTACAAATCAGCAATACTACGAACAGTTTTCATCGAATGTAGCTGAAAATAGGACGCACGAAGGTTATCTATACAAACGAGGAGCTCTTCTAAAGGGCTGGAAACAAAGATGGTTTGTGTTAGACTCTATTAAACATCAATTAAGATATTATGATGCAATGGAAGACTCCCACTGTAAAGGTTATATAGGTAAGTTGTATTGTTAGTTATTGTCTTAGAACCCTCAAGTGGTGTTGGGCAATTTCACCTGTGGTGTCACAACAATAAGGCCAAATATAAAGGTTTTACAGAAACTATTACTTGGTTTTAAAAAAGTTTACAGAAACTATTACTTATATAAGATTATATGGAGAAACAGAATAAATTGGTTGTAAATGGCTAAATTTATTTATATTTTATGATCACTTTTAAATAAATTTAGAAAGTTTTTTATTTTATTTTTTTCTGTAGATACTAGTAATATAAATGACAACAAAAAGTTATCCCTGCTTTTCGTATCCCACATTTATGAATTTTTATATTGGGAAAATAAAGCGGTAGTAGTTCTATATTAGTATAGTAAAAATATAGTAGTTTTTATATTTGGCCTTTAATTGCACTAAAAACCTTCATTGTATGCTTACAGGTTAAAGAGCCAAACACATAAAGAATCATGAAAGATAATATATTTAAAAAGTCCACTACACCTAACTTTAACAATATATTTTACACTTATAATAATTCATTTATACAGCAATTTCCATTCTTCAAAATTAACTCACACGGAAACAAACAATAGCAAATAACACAATGAATGGACTAACTTGGAGCAACAGCTGTAAATTAGACTGGGATCTTATACGGTTGATTTTTTTATTTCTATCTACCCAGAAAATACCGAGGAAACGTTCAAAGCTTATAGAATCAAAAGTTTTTATGTGTAACTATCAATTTATGGTCATCAGGTTGAAAACCATTTAATAATAATGATGCAGTATCGAATCTGCGAGTCGTATCATGATGCGATGTTTTGACTACAGAAAGGGTATTAGTTGTTGTACTGACTCAGAATAATTACTAAATATTTGACAAGAATAAAATTTATTTTTAACATTTTCACCATCTGATGTTTAATTCTTTTTTTATGCAATGTTTTTACGAATATTGGACATGTTTTCCAGTGATTATAGGTTAATTTTTTTACCGTAGGGTAAAGATTATTATTTATGAAGTGTTCAGATTTTAGATTAAGAATAAAACAGACTTGTTTAAGTAGCTAGCCTATAGTCTTATTTAAGTTTCTTGTTATATTGAATGTAAATTCAGTAAAATATCTTCGTTAATACTGCAATAGTTTTGGTTACAATAGGTAGAAATTTCTGATAGTTTTTTTTATTTTTGACTATTGTATCTTTTCAGATTTGGCTGAAGTTGTGTCAGTCACCCAAGCAGCGCCGATGCCAGGTCCACCAAAAAAAACTGATGACAAATCCTTCTTTGATGTAAGTACGAATAATACATAAAATATTGTTTACAAAATTATCAAATTACTAGTTCGAATTGTCAAATTATCAAATTGTCATCTAGTTCATAGTGAAAGTTAAAAGCTTATCAGTTTTTTATTGCTAAAGTTTAAATATTTTTTAAGAAACAAAAAATAGACTTAATGGTTTTTATCATTATAGGTAGATTTTGGTGGGACTTCCAAAAATGTTTTCCTAATTTTTCGTTAATACCTACCATTATCTCAAACGTACGGATTGAAGGACAAAACAAAATCCATAACTCCTTTAGTAGTCACAGTATCAAATCCTTTCAAAGTTATTGTAAGCCTTCTAAATATTACCTAAAACTTAAGTCTTAAATAACTTTTGATATGATGGACGCTTACTGCAAGGAGTAACCAAAATGAGGTCGCAGAACCAAAAATTAATTATTTAATTATTAGATGTATTGATCAAAAATGTTGTAAATCTTCCAACATACTATCATAATGTTTTGTTTGGATTTGCTTTTGATAACTGCAACTGGTGATGTTTAGTGCTTAGCTTATTGCAGTAAAGCAAACTTTGAAATCTACCTGCGCCTGAAGGCCGAGCTGTAGACCCCACACTGTGTTATTTCCCCCATCATCCTGTATTGGTTCTATTGTCAAATTGAGTAAAAAAGCTACAGTAAAAAACAATCAATTTAATTCCAAGTAATTCACAATTACTGTTCACAGGAAGTACATTGAGGTAAACCAACAAACAATAATTATATGTCTACAGTGTTTTAAGTTACCGATTGTTAAATTACCAAGCCGGTCAATTTAGTTTTGTGAATAGTAAAATTCATGAGAAAGAGAGTTTTTACCCCACTTATAATTTAACTTAGAATTAGGAACAATCTTAATATCGCTTACTGAAAGAAACACAATTTAGCTAAAGTTTGTGTCTGATATAGAATACAGTTTGTAATAATTATGTCTGGCCGAAATTTCTTTTGATTGAAATTGTTTGTAATGCAGGATTGGATTTTTATATAAATGGACTAGGCCTATATTAAAGTTTTTGAAAATAAATTGGTCTGAATAATAATTATGTAAGTTGACTAACCACATTGATCTCGATGTATTAGTTCTATCCATTGTAGATTTGATCCAATTTTGCTTTTCATGTTATACGGAAGCTCGAGCTTAACCGAAAAGTTCAGTTAAAGGCGACTGCGCCTTTCATAACGGTTGGAACTTAGATACTCTTATCATGTTCATAGATTGATAGTTAGAAACAGAACTAAACCGAGATGAATTATCGTGTTTATGCTATGTTACTGAACAAAAATACTATTCTATTGTAAAGAAATCTGACCAAATATTTTTCTGAAATATCTAAGATGTGTTTGGCTGTTTGTTAAATATTTAAACTAACCACTCACTGTCTTGCTGTTTGTTATAGCTCCGAACGAATAGAAGGACATACAATTTTTGTGCAAGTGATGCAATTTTAGCTCAGGAATGGATAGAAAAGTTACAAGCATGCTTGCAATAAAAGTGATCATTTATACAATCTAGTCAAGAATACATTGCAACCTTGGAAATAGAATGAATACCTAAAGTAATTCTATGATATTGAAGAGTGAAATTAGAAGTAGATACTGTCCGATAGATTTATAGAATCTAGCATGTTGTATTTAAACAACACGTCAATGTCATAGTTATCTGAAAGAGAATAGATATTTATATTATTTTTTGTTAATCGTTCTGACGACTGGTCATCATAAACCGAGCACAACATTTGTTTTTTTAGTCTTTGCGTTTCTTACCTACACATATGATATTTTGTATACATACTATTTTCCTTTTGAATGTTTGTTTTAAAATGATTTTGTTGTAAATAGGTGTAAATTAAAAGAATAATTACTATTTAATCCCACTATATAAATTAAGAATGTATTAGATATATATACTTTGTTATTATTTTCTAAGTATGTTTAGTTGTTATTGTAAATTGTAAAGAGAGAAATATATTGTTTATTTTTTTATTTATTCTTTATTATTGTTGCTTTTGTATTGACTTGAGACAAGTTTATTGTTTTTTTCCCTCTGATTCATATCAATTTTTAAATACACGAATAATTGTTTTACATAAATTATGATTAAACTGTATATAAATTTGCCATTTAATAAAATATAAATGTTGTAGACAAATAAAACTGTACAATGAATTTTTTAATAAAGTTTGTATATTATTTAATGTGACTTTTATAAGTTTGCATATTTTTTGTTTTATTTAATGTTTATTTTCTTGTTGATAGTGTTATGAAAAAATATAAATGTAAATATTTTTCGTTTTAGTTATTGTGGTTGTTTATAGTTGAATATTTTGTTTTAAATTTTGGTTGACTTAAATTTGTTCTATAAATCTTGCCTTTAGAAATTTTATAATACAATTATTTTGACATTATCATTTATGGTGTTCTACACACATTCCAGTGTATTTTTTTTCAATCAGAGTTTATAATTAAATGGCCATGACATGAAAGAACTTACCTTAGTCTTCTTAGATCTTAACATTGTCACGAAGTAAGGCAGTTGTGTTTTAAAAAGTTATTAAAACGAGATATTTTTTATATAAGGTATACTCTTTTTAAACCTACACAATTTTGAAACTATTCAACAGTTAAAATTGTATCTTAAATAAAACCAACATGCCAAATTCGAATGAAGTTGTATAGTTTATAACTTATTTGAGACATTGAGGTTTCTACATGTCAAAGGACCGAGGTGTGTTCAAACAGATATCCAATTTCAATTTAGTTTTCTAAAATATTCAAAAAATCGTGGTTCTATCAAAACCAGTACAGTGGTCATTTGCTTTTAAGATAATGAGTGACAATAAGTTTTTAACTTTTAGATTAATCTAATCAAGATTTGATTTTTGTTTTTATAAAATTGTGTAAGATACCAATTTAGTTAAAAAAGTGTAATCAGTATTCTAGAAACAATATTGGATTAAAATATATCAATAGGTGCCATAATATCATACTTGTTTCAATTTTGTATTTAAAAATAAAATGATGTTAATGATTTTATAATAATTCAAAGTCATTAATAATTGTTATTTAATTTGTTATCTGACTACGCATTTTATTTACTTTTCAATTCCATATTTAATCAAACTATTGTTAATACTACTGGAGTTTAATTTTCAGCTTTTCAAAATAATTATGCGTTTACTTTCTTGTGATCTTTTATTGTTAGAGTTTTATTAAAGCTTTTTATTATTTATCTAAAGCATACCACAAATAAATTTTTAATATTTATTCATGTTAAATTAACAAATTGAGCCAAATAATTCCAACATGAATTAAAATCAATACTATAAATATAATATCAGTATCACATGTGAATGAAAAAGGAAAGATGAAAAACAATGAAAGATCTGTAATATTGACATAATTTTAACTATTTTGTAGGGTATAAAGTTACATAAGATATATGTATATTTCTTGTTTAATGTATATCATGTAAAGTAAATTGTATAAAATGTAACTTTATTTTGTATATAAATGTTTAATTTATATTATTGGTTGTAGTTTTTAGACAGTTTATATTTTATCAATAAATCTCAACCTTTTAATATTATTATGTTTTGTAGCTTACTATAATTGTTATAAATTTATAAATAAAATGTTAAAAAACTTTTCTATTTTTTGTACGGTAATATTAAATTTTTTTAAATCTAAAAACAGCAACAATACTCAATACTAGATCTGCTATATTTCTATTTGATGAAACATCAGCATTATGTTACAGTGTTCAGTGTTCTGGCAGAAATTTATAGTTTTATTTCATAATTAAATTAAATGACAAGTTAAAAATCATAGATCACTTTTTATTAAAAACATAGGGTTTTATTTTATAACCCTAAAATCCTTTTTTCTTCAAAAATAACACAAATATTTTTTTGCACCTTATAGTTGCCAGTAAGTGCGAAACAATATAGCATTGGTTTTTGTAATTAATTTTCAAAATTATAATCTCAAATAAGTTTAGTGGATAGTTTCTTTATTAGACATACATTTGATTCTGATTTTAAGACAACTTTCTATTTGTTTCTTTAGTTTTTTGAGTTAGTAAACAATTATTGTAAATTAATATTCTGTCAACATTTTGAAAATTATTTATATAGTTTTGAGAAAAACGGAGTACCGTACAAAGATGAAACTAGCTTGTGCCAATTAATTATTATTTTGTAAGCTAGCCTACTAAACAATGTGTACTGTGTTTTTATGAACACAAAATTAATGTTTATCATATACAACTTAGGTCTGTTTTGATGCTTCACTAGTATGTTAAATATTTTTTTATATTATAAGCTTTCTATCACGTGATATTTTGCCAACGATTACTCGTTCCTTTGGTTTAAGTGCATGTTTTTGTTGATATTGTCTGTATAATTTATTTAGTTATGTTCCGTTTTGATCTATTATGGCTATTTTTTTTAATAAGGAATATCCAGGTAAAGAATATAATTTGTGTACAAAAAAATGTTTTGTTGTAAAGGTGAGAATTTATTATGTCTTACACATTTAAATAAAAAAAATATGAGCAGACATAACTCTAGTATTATATTTCTAAACCCTTTTTTCCATGTGTTTTGTTCCAATTTGATTAATCCTTTAGAATATTTGTGAGCACACTTTTTTTTAACTTTAAATTATAATTGGTTTGAATGAAAGATAATGGCTACACTATTATTATACGTCATCAAATAGTTCAATTCATCTAGAAAACTATAGTTAATTGTCTAGATTGGATGCACCACTTTGACTAATTGGTCACTGAGATGTTTTACAGTGAGGTAGGCAGCATGAGAAGATACTCATGCTGACCAAATTTATGATACTGACATCTAATGTTACTTGAATAGACTTAATAATAATATGACTCCAAATCTTGCATTCAGTTCCAGCTATACTACCGAGATCGAGAAAGTATATAGTATTTGAATTTTTAAGATTTATAGTACTAAAATAAATTCACTGAATGTAGAAAGTTGTAGAAAATCTTGTTTAAATTGATTCTTGTTATTTTAGCTTATGATGTTTTTAATTATTAATTTGAATAATTTAGCTAGGTCCAGTACACGAATTTGTGTTTTGGACGTTCATTGTGGTGCCACACTTCTGCAATTTGTGATGCAAAGTTTACACGTAATTCAAGTTTGTATAACAGTAAATATATATATCAGATTTGTTTACCCCATGTCCAAAACAAGGATACCAAGCCTAATAATCAGCAGACACGATTTTCCATTCTATTTTATACAAGTTGATTTCATTCTTAAAAATAGTAATATTAAAAACTTGTTTGCTTGTTATTATATTTAATTAAGTATTACTATTGGAGTTTATATAATTTGTGTGGTTGTGTAAATTTGTACACTAAATTGAGCGATATAATATTTTTTTTTTAATAATTGTAACAGCGTTCCTCTTTAAAGGATTGAAAAAATGCCTTTATTCTATACACAATATTGAAAACTTTGAAGTATATGTTATTTTCGGGCTACTATATCTGTTACATACCAGATTTTTTTTGTGGGGGAGGGTGCTCTATTGGGTTTGGTTGTTACCAACAACAAAAAGGCTTTTCAAAGACAATTATAAATGTATTTAAATTGCAATAATATACTTGCATACATTAATCATTTATTAATGTGACTATATAAAATATTATCACATTTTAAATTTTATTCCTTTATCCACCAATAAATATTAACATGCACTACTATGGGCACACATATATAGTCAAAAAGTCTAGAAACATCAAAACACACATGCACGTTCGGTACCGTACGACAATGTATTTGGCCGTCAACAGCTATCTCGCTGTTAGCAAGTGAAGTGATGTAGTGTAGTCAGTAGTATATTCAGTGCCATAAAATGAACCTAAACCATATAGGAAGAGAAAAATACAGATTTTTGTGTTACTATTCAAATTTATATTATTCTTTTAATATAAAAGTAGTACTTTAACACTGTAAAATAATAAAATAAATATTATTGTTATTTAAAATTAAGTATTTTCCTTGAGTAAAGTAAAAATTGGTACTGTAAATAAAAAGTTTCTTGAAATGTGTGTTAGTTTTATGTTCTACCTAAATGATGCAAAACTACAATAAGAACTCTAGAGAGTTACAAACAATTCTGTAAAAATAACTCAAAACCAGAAGCACTGTTTTTTATGAGCAGAAAGAAAAATTCGAGCCGATGTGCTATGGACGCACATGTGCAACCACTTTATAAAGGTGATTATGGATAGGTCAAAAATGCTATTTCCACCCACTTTATCAGCTACGGGAGAATAGAATGGTAAACTTCCAGCAAATGTGTTAAAGCTATCAAATTTCATTTCATTATCAGCTAGTTTTTTTTAACCCTTTATCCAAGTATAATGTAAATCTTGTAATTGTCATCTAAATAAGTTCATCTATTAAATAAATTACATTTTACATGTCATTGTTCATTTTCTTAAGGTATTGCAGACTTATTACAGTACAGTAAACTCCCGATTATCCGTGGAATCGACCGGAGCTGATAATCCGCAAAATGCCAATAGCGGTTAAATAAATGGCTGAAGGTATTAAAAAACAACACAAAAGTCCTTTAAATCAGTTTATTATACATAGATGAACGGACATGAAAAAAACTACGTTATGTACATTATTGTATTTACAGGACTTTTTTTACAAAAAATCGTTCAACCGCTTTTGTTTCTTTGTGTTAAAGCACTTCTTTATCTGTGACTGAAGTTTCTTCAACACCATTGTGTCACAAAGTGATAAATTGCCGTGTACCTCGAGATATTGAATAAGTTTGTCAATGTGCCCTAGTGCTACGCCATGGCACACTTGCTTTTAAACCTGATCTTCCTCTTCATCCACCTCACTTTCTTCCGAAACAATACCTTGTGCTTCTTCTACGATTTGTTCGTCTGTTATTTGTTCAAACCCCGGATCATTAGCGTCACAGTTTATCCACTAAACGATGTTACCTTTAACCACATTAACACCTCCTTTAACAGACTTAGCTACATTAGAAAACTTAATAGTGAATTTCCATAGGAAAAATGAGCTATTGCAGTGGCCCTTATGGTAAGACATTTTGGGGTGTCATTAAAATTCATATATATATGTATATACTGTATACATGTATATATGTGTTCGCACTCTAGCGGCCGCATTTTAAGTCCGATTTGGTCCAAATTTGGTACACGTGTTAGTTGTTTATATCGCTCGGACGAGTTCGTTAGCCAAAAAAATACAACAACCGGAAGTAACTATTTTTTGAGATTTTTACTACGAGAATGAAATTTTTTTAGAGTTTTTTCTAAAAATATAAATGTAGGATATTATTCTGCACATTTTATTTTTTTACGCGACCTTATAGCTCGCTTGGTTCCCTCAAAATCGACCAAAACTTAAATACCATAAAAATACCCGATTCGAAGCAAGTGGTGTAAACTCGTGAGGCCACTAGGCGGAAACAAATTCTACTAATATATTGCTTACACACAGACAACTGTTCAACGCCTTTGTGAGTAGACCTATTTCCCAAATTGTTGGTTGAAACCCTAAAACATAGGCATATAAACTTAATTTTGGAAATTTCCTCAACTCACGTCAGTGGTCCAGCTGCGTGGTCGAATTATTTCAAATTTCTGAGGTAATTTTTAAGTTTAAAAACTTGTTTTTTTGTATTTTTTCTTTATTTTTAATATAAAATGGGGATAATCGAGAGTTTACTGTACTCTTGTTTAAAATAAAATAAATCGACCACGCAGCTGGACAGCTGACGTGAGTTGAGCAAATTTCCAAAATTAAGTTTATATGCCTATGTTTTAGGGTTTCAACCAACAATTTGGGAAATAGGTCTACTCACGAAGGCGTTGAACAACTGTCTGTGTGTACGCAATATATTAGTAGAATTTGTTTCCTCCTAGTGGCCTCGCGAGTTTGCATCACTTGGCTTTGAGCTGGGTACTTTTATGGTATTTTACGTTTTTGTCGATTTTGGGGGAACCAAGGTCGCTATAAGGGGTATAAGGTCGCGTAAAAAAACAAAATGCGCAGAATAACATCCTACATTTATATTGTTAGGAAAAACTATAAAAAAATTTCATTCTCGTAGTAAAAATCTCAAAAAATAGTTACTTCCGGTCAAAAAACGTACTTCCGGTTGTTGGATTTTTTTGGCTAACGAACTCGTCCGAGCCACATAGACAACCAACACGTGTACCAAATCGGACTTAAAATGCGGCCGCTAGAGTGCGAACACATATATATATATATGAATTTTTTTGACACCCCAAAACGTGTTCTGGGGACCATGATCGGTGCTCATTTGCTACTCCCGACCTTGGGTCTCACCATAAGGGCCACTGCAATAGCTCATTTTTCCTATGGAAATTCGCTAATAAAGACATATATTACAAATCTTAAACTTTATTTCAATATTTTTGTATAATAACTCATTTTAAGGCTATACCTACAAAAATACTTTAAATTCAGGTCTCATAGTAATAAGAAAAGTTGAATTTAAATGCATAGCCTATTACTTATGAATCTAAAATTATATTTTCTCCTGTGGTGAAGTTAAAAATCATATTACAAACTAAAGAATTCTTTTACAACCAAAATAAAGTTAATATATGCATGAACGTTCAACTTTTTTATACCTTGTGCTCTGCCTTAAAAATGTAAACTTTGATAAAACAAGAATGTATTCCAAAATGTATAAACTCTCATCTTCATACAGACAATTTAATCCAATAATTTTCTCATACAATCATGTTAATGATTATGGTCATTACTTTTCAAATCGGATTTTCTGCCGAATTTACTTAATTTTATTTATTTCATATAAACTGATTTCTCTCCAAGTACATTAATTCTCTTAACAAAATATTATCACTATCTAACTAAAATTTAGTTAGGCTACCGGTATTTATTAGACAAAAATAACCTAATCTTATCTGTCAAGTAAATTTGATAATTTATGAACTCGTAATGTTCGTCATGGTCATTTCCATGTCTACATGAAAACATATGCAGTACTATTCATGCATAAACAAAGTGAGTAGCTGTTTTTGTTGCTCTTGTGATAAGATATCTGTTATCATTACTGATTGACTCTCTTGGTGATGAAACAATGTTTTGCAAACTAAATCAATTTTCCTTTGTTAAGGTTTTTGAAAATAATGTAATGAAGTTTTGAAATAAAGGTAAGATATTTTAAGTACTAAATTACCATAGTATATTTTAATTTTTATATAGAGGGAAATAAAAGTATTATAATGGTTCTATGTGTCGTTTCTACTTGATGTGAAAAGTTTGAAAACCAATAAATTAAATACTTCCCTAAACCAACTGCAGGGTGTATTCATTAATTTGTGCCTTATACACAATGTTCCAAAAACATATTAATTATTATTTTTGAATGGAAAGTTTAAATTTTAATAATCAATATAAAATGGATGTTTAGAATTGGAATTTGTTTACCTTCATTAATAAATTATTTTTCTTAGCGTCCAGGTTGCTGATTGTATATAATAAAGTAGAGTACCTTTTATGTATCCGTCAGGATTTTGAAGGTACTTTTCTTTATTTCCTTCTTTTGACCCTTTTTGGGATATCTATCCCATCATCAGAAAAACTCCCTCGTTGAGTACAGGTTGTTAACAGAAAGTAATTGCACCTTATGGCTACACGACGTCTGTTATCTGTACGCACTCAAAACCAGTATTTCTCGTGGGCTTCCTGGATTCTTATTGCCGTGATAGGGTGTTTGAGTTGAAAATTCAGTTCTTCATTTAACAACTGGTGTCCGTGGTACAGGTTTCAAAATTAAATTATTTTTTGTTGCTTTGCTTTTTATTTTAGTCAGATAAAAGGTTTTTACTGGTTCAGGTGCAATGTTTCATTAGGTCTGTAATAGTTATTATAATGAAAATTATAGGTTATACAAATTATTGAATTTGTATGGGGAGAGCTGAAAACTGTCAGAGATATATTAAACAAATGTTTATCTTCCAACAAAGAGAATAACTTCATGTAATTATAACACACAAGCCTATATTTCAACAGTGCAAGATTTAAAAAATCATATTCAAGTTACAATTCCAGTTTCCTGTACTTTTGCTGACTTTTCCATATTCTCATTTAATACTGACTTATATACCTTCAGTTCATACTTGACAAAATTCACATAATATAAGTCAATAAGAAGACTAACAAATTAAGGACGAGCAGTGAAAAAATAATTTCCTGCAGGTAAAATAAAAAAAACTGAAGGAGAACGTGAACGGTCCATTGAAGAAACCTATTCTGCTTCAAACTAACACATAACAAATAGTCCACCGGAATTAGGTTTTTCCTTGAAATTTTTAGTGAACCCAGGTTTCTGGTCAACTAGCAGTGTTTGGAATTAAATTAATCTACTAAATGGACCTTAATCAGTAATACTGTCATTACCTTATCAAAATGACATTAATACTGACCGTGTAAGGGGGACAAAACTAGAATGATGCCTAGTAATGACGAGAATCCAGATTTTCTGATTTCAAACCGTCATTACGGGCTTGTTGTGGGGGTAATGTCATTAATAATGATCATGTAGGGTACGCATTACTCAGTTCATTGTTAAACACAGTCCAGTCAACGTACGTATACTGACAGGGGTGCCCACAGCATGGTTTGATGGTGCCATCAGAATTTTTGGGGGGAATCAATTTTTGGGGTGTTTTTCACAGTTTGGGGGGGGAATTTTCATATGTTCCTGATTAAAATCAATATAAAATATGAAGATTTGACGATTCCCCCCAAGAAACTAGGGGATAATCTGTTGTTTCTATGTGTTAAAAATCTCCAATTAATCGTGTGAAAGTGCCGTATTATTGACAGTCAGGCAATTCGACTACTACTGCTTGTGGCTTGTAGTGCAGTGTAGAGACGAGCCGATAGAGGGTGCCGCGTGTGGTGTAAACAAAGTATAAACATATTATAGACATGTATAGCATTGAGAGCCTGCCAAGGTCATTCTGCAAACAACTGCCCTCCCCCTCACAACAGTCCCAAAACCATGGTGTAAAACGGTGTAAGTAGATATAAGGGGTGCTAATCAGAAAGACGAGTTTTGGATGGGTTCAGCGCATTTCATCAGATGACGTCACGGCTCGAATTAAAAATGCAGCCTTTCGTCCAAATTGCGTTTGCGCATAAATCATCAACAAATGTCTTACAAAGTGTATATTTTTGGTTTCTGTATGAAACGTGCTTTCCAACAGTATGAGCTTAACGATACAAATATGAAATTTACCATACCGAATTATTTTCATTTTATTCTCTTTAGATTGGTGATTTCAAAAACGAAGTGAAATAAATAGTAAAAAAACTTTTCCACTACACATAAATATAATGTAGAAAAAGTTATTAATTAAAAATAATTTGCATATTATTAGAAATATTCGTCTAAATTCAAATAGGGTTAAAGGTTGAATATTTTCTAACTTCAATATCAAATTTACATCGTTATAAACTACGTTTAGTTAGCTTTAAAACGATAACAAATTCATAATTTTTAAATGAGCGGAAGTGATTGAACAAGTTTGTCTTGTCGTCTAATCAAAGAAAAAAACTTCTGTTCAAATCATAAAAAAATCCATTGAAAGTAGTATTACTATTCACTTTTTTTAAACTAATTTTTAATACAAAACAGTTTTATTGACTTATGTATTGCTTGTTTCTTTTTGGATGGAAATCACTTTCTTTATTATGTATTTATTTTACATATTGTGTAGTTTTGTCCTACATTGTTTTGAACATTGTTAGTCTTATATTCATTTTTTGACCCTTGAGTCCAAAAACGTGGTTTTTACAAAATGTATGTCTGTATGAACACAAAGCTAGAGCGAAAACTATTCGATCAATTTCAAACAAAAATGCACCAGACATGTCAAGTAGGCCTGTATAGATGCACGAAAAACGGGTTTGAACAATTTTGAAAAACAATCCCCTTTTTGGCCAAAAAAAAACCCCCAAAACATCAGTTAGGGTATTATTATTTTTTTATAAAAAAACGGCTCTAACAATTTTGATCAAATTTGGCTTATTTGCAGCTCTTAATGTACTCTACCACATGCAGAAAACCGTATCTTTCTAAAAATTCTTGTTTAGCTAATAATAATAATAATAACTGATTTTTAGGGGTTTTTTGGCCAAAAAGTGGGTTTTTTTCAAAATTTTTCAAAACCTTATTTCGTGCATCTATACAGGCCTAATTGACGTGTTTGGTGCAAATTTGTTCGAAATCGATCGAATAGTTTTTATCCCTAGCTAATAATAATAATATGTATTAGTTAATCTCCTAGTTTAAAATCACCTCTCATACCCCTCCTACAAAAATGAGGTCACTGTGAATCTGTTTAATAATTTAAACATGTTTGTGAGAAAGTATGTGCCAGTTTCAGGTACTGTTTATTTGAAATGTGTTTTTTTTTTATAACCTTTCTGTTGTATATTTAACCCTAATGTATGTACAATTTCTGTAAGTTGCTCTATTTTTCTGCCATGGTTTTAATGGTTTCAAATTGTCTAGTACCCGTGCTATTGTGGTTTTCCACAACATTTTCTTAATTATTATCAATGTATGTTAATTTATTTTTGTATTTTTCAACTATATATTATTTTTTTTATTAAATTCGAATAGCTATTTTAATACTTTAACATGTTACATTACATACGATCACCACCAATAAATAACAGGGATTTCTTTTTCACCAAGCATTAGAGGTTAAAGAACTTATTTAATATTATGATGTCTTCTGCTACTTTCCAAAGTAGTAATGTGTTGTTTTTGTTAATAAATCTTACTGAATTTGTATTATTTTATAAATTACATAGAGCCTCCTTTTTTCCATAAACATATTTTTATGAAAAACTTTAATAAGTTATTGGATTTAACTGTAAACTTTAAGTTACCTAATGGGTTGTTTTCAGATTTTCAGAGAATAAAATAACACTCTTAAGAAAAAAAAAACAAAACAATTATGCGTAATTATGTTTTTTTTCTTTTGCTAAAATGGCACAAAGTGTCTACTTTATTTGGGAAAGGGAACCCACAGGCAGGTTTTGGGGGGGATTTGCGCCATAGACTTTGGGGGGGATGGGCACTCCTGTATACTGACGAAAAGTAATGTCATTCTAAACGATCGCGTAAGGTTGAAAAGTAATGAATGAGTAATGATGAAATACTTTTGAAGTTAATGACAGTATTACTGATTGTCTAAGGTCCTCTTTATAGTTTACTTTGAATTATAACATCAGTAAATGTCAATACAAAACCTAAATAAATAAATTAATAATATGAGAAATTTTATTCAAAATAACAGTTTGAAAAGTATTGTAAATTTCTTTCATCTTACTGGAAAGCACAGGTTGTCGTTTACTACCCACGCATTAATTTGCCTCATAACCTTGTTTAATTTATCTTTCTATGTTATTAAATCATATTTTTTATGAGATTTTAAGCAGCAATTCCAATACCATTGGTAGGCTTTTAGCTTTCTAAATATAAGAATATTTTCAATTTGTTACAAATTATATTCATATTTTCATTTAAGTTAATTAGTTTTAAATAATTGTAGTTTTATGCAAGTTTGACATCTAAAGTTTTACATTTTAGTTTTAAAGGAAGCAAAACGTCTGATCTGATTTATTGCATTAAAATTAGAGTTTGTCTTGTAGACAATTTTGTATATGTAAAATGTAAAAAAAAGTCTATACTCATTTAAATTAAAAAACAATCAAGAATTCAACTTTGAAACCTTAAAGTGCTTTTATTAATTAATTGTTTTAGAAAGGTCTAGTGATTTATCTTGATTTTTATTTGAACTGTCCTAAAAAATAAGCATATTCTAGAATTAAAGCCCCGGGAAGTGAGTTCAATTTTGTTTTAATTATTAAGGTAAAATTCTTTCCCACACCTCATCTGTCCGTAATCCAACATATTTTTTGTTTCATATTATGATATTTTACCTATAATATGAATAGATGTGCATGATGATAGCAGATATATACAAAATAGTACCTATATTTCATCACTAGTACCTAAATTGGATGGTTATGGTACTAGATTGTGTTTTATGTACGGTAACGCTGGCACATAAAAAAGCGATGAAGCACCAAAACGAACTTTAGGTACAAGTCATATGAACGATACTTTTTATCATACTAGACTAGAATTACAGAAACTTTTAATTAGTGAAATTAAATTGTTATTTTTTCTACAGATTTTAAATGTGATTTAACCTATGCACAACAGTGCTACTATCAGTTGGAAAATAGCTGAACCTTTTGAGTTGTTGTAACTTTAAAACCATCAGTTTATAATGCAGTAAGGTAAAAGATTTATTATTTTAATGTATTATTTAGGTTTTTCTAAAATAAAGAACATTGTCAAATACTATAACGAACTTGCCAGTTTTGGAAATTTTAATTTTTTCTTAAACAAATATTAAAATTTGATTTCTATGACCTTTACAGTCAATAAATATGGGCAGTTTTTTATTTGCAATCGTTAATGTTATTCAAAGATTACAACACTAAACTTAATCACATTGAGAGTTTAACTTGAACAACAGGTTGAAGTAATAAAAATATCTGCACTTGCTCTAACTATTGATTATACCCACAATTTTTTTATATGAGGGAGATTAAAAAAATATGTTTTATTTTGTAAATACTCCTGTGGTAGTGAAGCTTTCAGAACAACATAAAATGAAAGGCATATCAGTTCATTAGAGTATTTTTAAATGATCAGATATTATCCAAAAGGATGATCATGTGTACATGTTTGGGGACAGACAAGAAGTTGATGCATCAACTCATCTACATTGATATTATTTCTTGTCGTATCTATTTTAAAATACTAAGGATAAGGAAATTGCATTGTGAGATGCAAAATAAGCGACATGACACACATACTCGGGGTATTGTGTTAATTCATGACAACAGTTATCTTTTACTACTTCTCCTTTACAGCCTAGACTCCCTCCACCTATTTTTACCTTTTTCCTTGTCTGAAATTCTTACTTTGTAGCCAGCCGCTGTATGAACATGACAATGTTAAATAAACATGTATCGGGAGTTATAGGGAACTAAGTAAAAAAGAAGTTTAAGGTGTAATTAAAATTACAAAATTGTTTAAAATAATTAATTATAATCTTGTTTTATTTAACAGCCCATCAGAGCTTACTTTCTATATATCACTCATAAATTATCATTATTACATTACGTTATACATATTCAGTAAATTAACCCTTTTGTATTAATTGTCATAATTTCTTATTTGATTCAGACAAAGAATGTCTTTATCTGGGCTGCTGGCGGTAGCAGAAGTCAATGAACTAGACAAAGAACATTTCCTATGGCTATTTAGCAATATTATTGACAGATGGCCTCATGCAGCAGCCAAAGTGTTTGACAGCTCTCCTTTCCGCAGTGCAGAACATATTGTAGAATCCCTTAACTCTTACTTGGACATTCTGCCTGCACAAAGTAAGTACTTTACAAGATAAATACAGTACTTTAAAAGAGTAATTTAGTTTTAGTTTTTTCAAGTTTTTCAAATTTAATCCGGCTAAATATGTATGACCTTGACAAATGGTGTAATTTTCACTCCATTCTTAAATAAGTCAAACCAAAAATGTTTAGTAAACTGTTGTCTGCACTTATTAAAAAAGTTACAGAGCAGATTTTAACATACACCTACTCTATTGTAATATATTAAAACCTTGCAAAATAAATAATGATGATTCAAATTCTGAGTTAATACAATGTATATATGTTGCATACCCTACATTGTAATATAACTAGGTTATTAAACAAATAAAAGAGCACTGTGGCGACAAAATCCTCTAGTAGTAGTGTTAAAACCCTCTGAGGATGTTGACCATATCATCGAAATGTACATAAGGGTAGCGTTGTAAACATAACTTCCAATTTAGTTGTTTAGATATTGTTTTTAATCCTTGTTTTGTGGTTCGGGGTTTTTATTCAAATCAGTGCGAAGGAACAAGGAAATATAATTTTGATTCTTCAGGAGGCATCATGTCGTCGAATATGTCATTGCCCAGGCAAAGCTTGCACATTGTCTTGAGTCTCTCTGGTAAATTTATTCCGTAACTAGCAACATATAACGCCAATAAACACCACATTTGAAGGGTGTCGTTTTTTGTTTCCAACATCTTCATTCTGGTGTCATACAGAAGATCTTCGTAACCATTATAGCAGAAATCCCTTAATGCTTTACCATTCAAATTTATCTGAGGAACTAGTATCTTCCAATCTTCTTTGGAATTTGATCGGAAAAGGATGTGCAAAAGTGTACAGAAAGGTTCGCTAAGAAATCTAAAACGTACACCGCTTGTTGATCGGTATCGCAGGAATATCTGTCCAATCATAATAATGATGTTGGCGAATGTCCGGGTTTCTTGGTCTACGGTAAGCTCTCTCTCGGAATAAATCTTCTGCAGCAAATGGAACAGGTCCTTTTTACACTGACTTCCATATACCTTGTGGGTAACCACGCCTCTGAAGTGGGATGGTAAAATTTCACTCCAAAATGGGGTTTTCAAGCACATGTTCACCAGATTGTGGACACTGCGTCTGACACTGTTTGAGCAATTGTTTCTTTGTTGTTAAAGAAATCCGTGATCATAGAGAAAAAAGATTCTTGTTTTTCAGCTTCATAGATCGCCAACTTGTTGAAATTCATCAAGTGGATCAAGGATCCATGGTATCACAGAACTGTCTAATGTACTTGCAGTGGTCGATACATTCGCACTTACATCAGCGACATTTCCAGCGGGTTCGGAATCAGTATTTTCTTTTACTGTCACCTCATCAACGCTGCTTAAACTATCATTTTCCAACCCTTCTGAAACCTCAGAAATTGTCGAGAGGGTTGTAATTTGGAAGGAGATTGTAGCATTCTCATAATGTCAATATCCTATCCTCCTCGACATCAGCAGGTTAGGGTATTGACATTATGAGATTGTTTCCGAGAGAGAGCTTATCGTAGACCAAGAAACCCGGACATTCGCCAACATCATTATTGTGATTGGACAGATATTTCTGTGATACAGATCAACAGGCGGTGTACGTTTTAGATTTCTTAGCAAGCCTTTATGTACACTTTTACACATCCTTTTCCGATCGAATTCTAAAGAAGATTGGATACTAGTTACTCAGATAAGTTTGAATGGTAAAGCATTAGTGGATTTCTGCTATAATGGTTACGAAGATCTTCTGTATGACACCAGAATGAAGATGTTGGAAACAAAAGACGACACCCTTCAAATGTGGTGTTTATTGGTGTTAGATGTTGCTAGTTACGGAATAAATTTACCAGAGAGATTCAAGACAATGTATAAGCTTTGCCTGGGCAATAACATATTCGACGACATGATGCCTCCTGAAGAATCAAAATTATATTTCCTTGTTCCTTCGCACTTGTCCGCATTTAATTCATAAAAATTGTTTTAATTGCTACGGCAAGTTTATGTATGTGTGAAAAAGTGCTAATTTCTGGGTTAAATACCAGAATTGTTATTTCAAACTTTACTGAACTTATAACCTTCTTTCTTCAGTTGATATGTGAACAAATGAGGATAATTTTTTTTATTATTAGCTTGAACTTATTTTTTTGAAGAGACTAGGTATATAACTGTAGTCACGTTCGATCCAGTTACTTTTTGGGATCACTGACACAAGAATGGTTATTTTCAGTGTCAAATCAGTGTGATAACTAGGTTATAATAATACCGAATATGAATTTTATTAATTGTAGTATGTTATAACATTAACAAAAATATTTGAGGAAAGCTACCATCAATCAACCTAAAATAACATTAAAACACATATTTTTAGACATTATCTCTTTGAGTAACCTTATTTGAAAGGCTAGCCAACACAGTAGTTAAAACTGGTACTAGATTAGTTAATTCATCAGACCTAAAAAGTAATTAATTATGCACCAAATATGTTTATTATAGTGAAATAAACCTTAGCTGCAAACATATATATATTTATGTTAATAGATAAACCTATTTTTCCTTATTGAAAATTTTTAATTAAAAGAAAATAAACTACTGTTGCCTATCGTTAGATTATTTTTAGCTTTTATTTGAAGAGAGCTGAGCAAAACTGCATAAACATTTTTTTTTTTTTTTTGCGGGTTTAAAGGCGAAAAACCTGGGTGGTTATCATCGCCTGGATAACGAAGAGCATTCATATAATGCTCATACAATCACACACAGGTATAAAATTAAACTTTTAATTTACACACACTACAGACGATACACGATAAAATAACAACGATAACAACAATAATTATACACTAACAACTTGTCACAGGGTTGTAAAGGGCCCTGTAACATAACAATGAATAAAACTCTAATTAAAATAACAAGTAATAAATCTAAACATGGTATGTAAGTTACGTAAATGTATGTTGTTTCAATTGGCCTAAAGAAATTCATGAAAAAGTAGAACTTATTATACAGGGTGAGTTTCTACTGACACCATTAACTTCGCCAGTGTGTTCTACTCACTAAATGGAATAAAAAAGTTCATATGGACCCATGTCCGATTCTCAACCGTTTGGCTGTAGTCGCGTATTTTGTGTTTTTTCAAAATCATGCTATTTTGCCTCACTATTTGTTTGATAAAAATAAAACTAATCAACGTACCGAATTGCAATTAAAACCATTAGAACAAGAATTAAATTTGGTATAAAACCAAGGTTTTTTGTAATGATTTGTCAATAATAATGCCTTTAAAAATTGGAAATTAAATAAGAAGTTGGGTAAGTAAATGTTTTAGGTTACATTTCAAGACCCTTTTTTACTACTTAAATTAAAAGTAAGGCAATATCAAATGAAATTAAAAACTTCCCCATTTAATAACCTTTAAAATTATGTACAAATGTTAAGTTTTACGATTAGATATGACAGTAAAAACTCTAAGAAACTGGAATAAAACACGTTTTACTGATTTGGTTTTAACAAAGAAATGTACTGAAATGATGTACTTATTTGTTTTATGAAATCAGCTGTAACTTGGTATTGGTTGAAATCAGCTGTTATAATAGTATTATAATTTATCACCCAGTCTGAATCAGCTGTTCTTAATACTATATTGTTGTAATAATTAATTGAGTCATCATTTAATTTGCACGTCAAACTGAACTAGGCATTTGTGTTGTAAGATATTCATTCTGTGATATGGATGGACGTTTTACTGATTTGGTTTAAACAAAGAAATTCAAATAAATTATAAACCAAGATAAGAGGTTACAAACTATTCTACTTAAGAAAGTTTTCAAAATGGCCACCTTCCGCTCTAATGCATGCCTCGACTCGTTTTCGCAGTTCTCTCACACTCGCCTTAAGTTGATGTTAATGCTCAGACGAGCAGCAGCCCTCACAATCCTATTTCTTACTTCCTCAGCTGTGTGCACTGGGGTGCGGTAGACTTCTTTTTTGAGGAAGCCCCAAACGTAGTAGTCTATAGGAGAGGGGTCTGGTGACCGTGGTGGCCAAGCAACCGTTCCACCTCTTCCGATCCACATCTAAAAACGGTTGCTAAGGTACTCTCGAACTGCGTTGCTGAAGTGTGGAGGTGCACCGCCTGCTTGGTAGATGATGCGCATACTCAAAGCCCGATCCATAAGTTTACTTTGAACCTTGTCTGACTGCGTGATTCGCGAGCCATATGCGGATTTTCAACTGTATAATGATGGTCGTTGTGGAAGTTAAAACCTCCATCTCGCTTAAATTACGATTCATCCGTCCACAAAATTGTCTTAAGAAAGTCGCCATGATCATTGTGTCAAATCCAACGCAAAAGTGAAGTCTTTGAGGGGAATATCTCGGTTCATAGGCCAGTAGGTAGAGGTAATTTTAGACCCAAAGTTTCAGTAATTTACAATACGGCTGATTTTTTTTTTAAGTACATTCAAGTATGTAGATTAACATAAAAAAAGTTTACCAGTCTATCGATTTCCCAAAGTCGAAAAAAAAATCGATTATCTTTTTTTTCGATTATCCTTAATATTTCAAACTGGAATGAAGATAGAGGAAAATAAAAAATACCACCGTGTAGGGGAGGTATTTTTCAACAAAAAAGGTCATATGTATTTATTTCGTCCGAGCAGTGGTTTGTCTGGAAAAAAATCGATAATGCAGGTATGTATTTTGCAGCAGGGGAAATCACTAAAAGGGGACATCTTATTCATATATGAAGCGTTGGCTCATTCTAAATTGGCCGAATTTTAATATATCGAATTAAAACTTGACATAGGAGTTAAAATATATATTTTAAACATTTATGCTGAGTCTCAGCTTGTTATCTTGAAAATGACTCGAACTAGAGCCACTTGACTTATCAGTGGCATTATCATTGACAAATCATTACAAAAAACCTTGGTTTTATACCAAATTTAATTCTTGTTCTAATGGTTTTAATTGCAATTCGGTATGTTGATTAGTTTTATTTTTATCAAACAAATAGTGAGGCAAAATAGCATGATTTTGAAAAAAACACAAAATACGCGACTACAGCCAAACGGTTAAGAATCGGACATGGGTCCATATGAACTTTTTTATTCCATTTAGTGAGTAGAACACACTGGCGAAATTAATGGTGTCAGTAGAAACTCACCCTGTATATACAATAATATATTTAATACATAAATTATATATTATTATTCATTATTTATAAAAATATAATAATCTTCAAGCTTCAAGACACTCCTCAATTATTTTTAAAGTATTGACTGAGAAGATTTTATTTTGCTTTGAAATATATTGCCTTTTGAGATTTCACTAAAACAGACTTTCTTTTGGTCATCAGCTTTGGGGAATTTCTGCTCATTAGTATGACCCTCTCATGTAAATTTACTATCAATCATGACTCTTAAAATGTTTACTTATAACTGCTACAGTGCATTGATTCAGTCCTCAAATTAAAAAGCATGTATTAGTCTTACTACCATTAACATTGCGGTATAATGATAATTGGAATATTAACATTCGCTAATAATTTGAATAAAAACATGCACAGGATTTCAAGAAAAACTTTGGTGGGGCAAGAAAAGCTATGGGAGGCTCCTCCCTCCATAATGTTTACAAATTTAAACCTTCTGAACTGCATTTTAAGGTTGAAGTCTTTGCCTCTTATTATATACTTCACCTTTTGTGAGAGAAATGCCCCACGTTGTGGA
>JAGFPH010001760.1:88022-101548 GCA_018207615.1 Philaenus spumarius | reverse complement strand
TTCTTTTGGCTTGTTAATAATTTTGTGGTATATTTTGAATTGTTACACTCTTTGAGCAGAGTTGCACTGAATTACAATAAATCTTTAATACAAAATTTGTACATGATGTTCCGTTTCTGAGTTATTATTATTTAGCAGCTAATAATGACTACTTATTTTATGACCGTCATTTTAGGAAACATACAATAAAAACCAATACAATGCATTTAAAATATTTATTAATAGCAAAAAATAATGACAACTCTATTGGCTACAAGACAAGGGTTCAACATAATTAGTTCAACATACTGGTAACAATTCTTTTGTTTCTTGTATTTGTATTTATTCTTTTACCTTTGACAAATACATTTTGTATGGCAGGCGTTATTATGTTATAGGACATTTAAAATATTACATAGGTAATAACATACTTATCAGTTAAAACTAAAATCTATAAAATACAGTACTAAAGCAAAATAACTAATGATATTCCTATTTAAACTAGTAAAACCCCGTGAAAAATCACAGGCTGATTAATACCCGACACATTAGAAATACATAATTAAAAAAAAAAAAAACAAACAATATTGGCCTACTTATCTAGGCCTACCTAGACATAACCCCAAACTATAATCTACACTGGTTTGTTTAAGTATTACAGATGATGGGTGAAATCAGCTGTTAAACGAATAGGTAGGCCTATTTCTTCTTAAAATTTGTATAAACAAATATTGATAATAAAAGGTTGTATTTATATATAGTTTATAACCTCAAAGCAAATATTATAACGTATATTACAGTATTCATTAGTTCTATAATTCATATTAAAAAAAATTAACTTCACAAGAAATTATAACAATTGAAGTTGAAAACATAACCCCAAACTATAATCTACACTGGGTTTACAGATGATGGGTGAAATCAGCTGTTATATTATATGTTACTCTCGTACACTCGCTTTTGTAGGAGTTGATTTGACAACAATAATAGGCTACTAATAATTCAACAGAACATACATTTTTTCATTTGTTAAAACTTTATGCCTCTTAAATCCAATCTTGTATATTAAAATTTCAACATTTCAATAAAACCTACATTTATAAAATTATAATAACAAAATATGGCTGATCGAGGTTTTCTTTGCAAAGAAGATATTTTAAACTTTTTTTTATGAGTCAGAAAGCCTGTGTTTTGGAATAAATAAATTATGTGTTTCTCTTGTGTTGTATCTATGTACCTGGCTATTGTGTATTCTGTGTGGAACTTCGAAAACATGATAACACTTAAAATATAAATTGATGGAAAAGTTAAAATATCCAGATTTGTTAAAAGAGGGTGGCAAGAATCTGTATATGCCTCTTACCAAAGATAGCCCGTAGTGCAGACTTTTGAATTTTGAATACCTTTAACATTGATCCCTTAGAAGCATTTCCCCACTCAGCAACACCATATTGAATATGACAGCAGGTAAAGAGCAATAATTCGACAACCTTTTCAGAACATAAATCGAGGAGTACAATTCTGTGGACAATGCACTTATATGATTACTCCAAAGACAGTGAAGAGTTTTCTGTCAGTGCAGTAAAGTCCATTTCCTTATTGCCGGTCCTACCCATCTCCATTAATATCCATCCATAAACATTAATAATATTACAAACAATACACAATGTTCAAAAATAACAATGTATGCAGATGACACAACTGTCTTTATAAAGCTTAACGAACTAGATGACATAAAACAGTTAATAACAGAGGTATTACCAAATATAACTAGTTGGTTTTTAGAAAATGAACCTTTATTGTATAAAAATAAAGCCTTTGGTATAAACTTTCGTCTAAATTACAGAACAAATTATAAATATATTCCAGGTATTTTTTCCAAGGACGCAATAACTTCAAAATTAATAATATTTTTGGTAACAAAAATTGTCAACCCAATATCTTGATGCTATAATGTTCACCATTATGTTTAAAAATTAAACTAAGCTTTCTATATAATTTTACATTTATAGAAAATATTAAACCATTTAGAGCCCCTAACAATGGTTTTTATGCTAGTGCATATTCCAATATTACTTATGGGATATTGTTTTGGAGAAACTCCTTTGACAATCAATTAATCCACATTTAACCTTCTCTTCAGCTTAAATTCTTTTATTGCCTTGATAGTGATTACTTCTATTGCCAACAGGGCTGATAATTACAGTCTCTCTTATCAGGTTTTGCTTCTACAGTAGGATTTTAACTTTACTTAAGGTCCTTTAAAACCTTTAGGGAGTTGAGTTTTGGTATTATGAAATTATTATTAATAAAATAATGTAATTAATCTATGTTAATTCCGGATGTATTAACTATGTGCATGCCAATATTAAGGATTAGTTGGAGCAGTGGTGTTTTAATTATGAAATTAAATACATACTAACAGCAGTGGTGTATGCAGGGGGGCCAAGAGGCTCAAGCCAACCCAAAATTAATTGGCTTATATATGCATTGCACAGATAGAGTGTGTTTTACGCATTCCCTATATTGTCGTTATTTTCCGAACACATCATTGAAGAAAATACCAAAAAGAAAACATTACAAACCACCTCATTCACACTGCTCAGAAAACTTTATTGTTATTGCACTTATACTTGTTATTATACTTTATTGCACCACAGTAAAGAGTTTTGCGTCAGTGCAGTCAAGACCATTTCCTGATTGCCTGTCCTATCCTTCTCCCTTATCCCTCAACCGTCTATAACCAGTAGCTAGGCTATTCGGGTTACTGACCTTGCCTAGTTAATATCATGTAGCTTACGTCTTATTTTACACAGTATGGGTACCTCATATGCAAAGTAGTTATCAGGGGTTTTGTTTAAGCTATGTTATAGTATTCTCTAGTGTTGGTCCATAACAATGTTGCTGACAAATAACTCACAAGACACCAAAAAGAAAAACTAATACCGTACTTTAGATTTGTTTTCTTAAAAGTAAAGTAACTAAACCTGCAACAAGTGAAAACAAATCCGAAAAATATATTCCTTCCTGTTCTGTAGATGAATTAAACAAGTATATATTGCCCGGGTTGGCTATTTCTATTTCTTATATTGGTCAAGATAATACTGTGTGTTAGTCATGATAGAAACAACGATACTGCAAGTGGATCCAACCTCCCGTCGAAAAAAAAAAAGCTGCAACAGCCAGATGTACAAGTTTTTAATGAATATCCAGGTGACATTTCTGATATCAGTAATTTGTTATTATATCCTACATCTCAAATTGATAAAACATTTTAAAGTATGAAATTCTTTAAAAAGATTATAACAAAGGTTTATCTGGAGAAAAGCTTTACAGCCAATCAAAACTCACAGTGACTCTCAGTGCCATCTACAGTGCAAGTGCAGTACGGATAAAGGCAACCAGGAACAGGAGCTAACTGGTTAGTATTATGAAACAAAATTAAGTTTCATGGCAGAGAAAACGTCCCTCTTGGACACAGAGACATGTCAGAGAAGATGTTTGAAAATTCTAGACAAAGAAAGTACCGACTCTTGATCTCGAGGAACATTTAATACTCTTTTTCAGTTTTCAGTGGATGCTGGAGATGACATTCTTAAAGAACGTCTATAGAAAGGCAGAAAGAACTCCTTATACCTCAGCCCTTGGATTCAAAATGAACTTATTGAAATATGCAGAGAAACCATCAGTGGCGGCTGGTGAATTATTTGGGGGTTCAAATCTACCGGGGGGGGGGGGGGGGGGCCTGAAAATTGTTTAGTACCAAACATAAGAATTTCTACTTCTAGGCATGTTTTTACTAAAATTTGGTTGTTTTAAGACATTTCTGAAAAGCCTGCAATGAGATAATTTCGGGTTACAGTTTTCATGATAGATTGGAGTGTAGAGATATTAATTATACATGGAAAATTAAGAACAATGTTGTCTTACATAGTAGCCTATACTTTATTCATTAGTTTATTTAAGTTTTTAGTTCATAAAGTGACTCATAAGTAACGAAGTTACACAAATACCTGTATAGTTAAATCAAACATTTTATTATTTTTTATTTATTTAAAAAATATATATTTATTTTTATTTTTTATTCTTTTTGTTACATTAAGAGACAAACAAACATGATTTAGATTGAGAAAGAAAAAATAAATCTTACTTTAACAAGAAAATAAACAAAACAAACATAAATTAAAATATGACGTTATAATACATGACACAAATCGAATGCACAAAAACGAAAATCAAAACAATAGTACTTCTAAGTGCTACAAAACTTTAGCTAAACAAAACAAATTGAAATAAGACAATATAATACATTGCAAGGATAAAATACACAAAAAAACAAAAACAATATTACTTCTAAATCCTACAAAACGAAAGGTAAACAAAACCAAAATTACAAGAATTTTTTGAGGCTGCATATTTTACAAGTAAAAGAAAACGAAAAAACAGAGGTCAAGATATCATGTAAACTCTTAATTAATTAAATTCAAAATTTATTACAAATATTATAATTTATGCAAATAATTTGTTCTATGATAATTAGGCCTAAAAGGAACTGTAATAATATTAATTATTAGGTCTAATATGTCTACACTAACACAAACCCATGAACTACATACAATGAACAACTGACATAACATATCAAATAAAGAAGTAAACAAACACCAACTAAGTTACGCAAAGGAATTAGACCTAAGATTTTTTTTATATCATTGATAGTTGAGAACTGCTGCTTCGGCTATCTTCGGAAGGTGTCGGGAGTCGCTGGATTTAGATTGCAGCGAAAAGCTATGCTAACACGGCTATTCCCCCACTGTTTCCCTCTACCTGAACAAAACCCTCTTCACTGAACCAGTGAACCTATAGCACGAGCCGCCACTGAGAGAAACTATTACTGAAAAAATTGTTGATACCGTATGTAAAAAAGTCTTTATACTTCTCCTTCTTATGTGATGAGACTACTGACATTTCTGGATCAGAACATAAAATATGGCAATTTGTATGCAATATTTGAAGCATGAAAAGGTTGTAGAAATATTTCTAATTTTTTATAAAGGTAACTTTTATTAACTGGAGAAGATTTGGCGAATTTGATTTAAATTTAAATTTGATTTTTTTAAACTTATGTATAAGCATGACCTCAACATCAATTTTTGGCTAGGTCAAGGCTATGATGGGGCGCCAAATATGTTAGGAAAATTGAAAGGTGTCCTGGCCAAAATCAAAGAACAGCAGCCTTATGCTGACTACACACTCTGCTGGAGCCATGTACTAAACCTGACTATAATGTCTGCTACCAATAGTCTACCTACATCTCAACAAATAAAAACAAGCCGAGAACGGTGAAATCCACAACCAATTTGATAAGAGATAGTCATATAAGAACGGAAGTTCTAAAGAAGAAGCTTCTAGAGGCAGAAGGTATCGACACCCAACAAGCTGTTATAAAGCAAATGTGTGATACTAGGTTGATGTTATTGTTAAAAGTCTTGAAGAAATAAATGTAAGCCTTACAAGTTTCGAGTTCCTCACACGTTTAGTTGTTTGTTCAAAAGTCAGTGGTCTGATGCTACCAGTGACAAGGTACCTACAAACTAGAGGCATCGACCTGTTTTAGATCAAAAAGTCAGTAACTGTCCTTCATGGCACAAAAGATGGTTGTTCACCCAAAGACACCTAGAATATGTTGTAAGCAAGTTAAGAGAATAAATGCTGGCCAGGGAGGAGTAAAAGATGTGAAGGGATATTTCAAAATCATGTTATTCATCCCTTTCCTAGACCACTGCACCGTAGAGCTTGGTAAACTATTTGGACCACAGTTTTTTTAAACATTCGTCTAGTACAGATTTTTTGCAAAAATTCATAGCTAATGCTAGCTTAGAAGATGTGAAATAGGCTGTGGAATCAAATAAGTACCCCAATATTTCAAAGATTAACCATCAACTTGAAACAGAGGTAGGTAATCTGTTCATTTGGACCTATGTTTTTATTACAATTACATGCACGAAAAATCTTAAATATGCATTATTTTTAAAACAGTTTTAATAAACCTTTTTGCTGCAATAATAGTTATGCTATTGTATTTAAAATTGTAGTGTTAACATGATAAAAAAGTTTGGTGTAATAAAATATTGAGTAGACTAAAAGTAAATTTTTAAAGTTGAGAATTTTTTAAGAGGGTTCTTTGATTCAATGCTGATGCTAACGTATTTATAAGTTACAAAAAGTTATTTCTTTCCTCATTGCAGATATGGCAACAAATGTGGAAGGATGAAACTGATGAAAAAGTGCCTGAAACTGCTGTTGCTTCACTGGGAATTTGCAATGCACAGATGTTTCCAAACATAAGAAAGACTCTTGAAGTTTTTTGAGTTCTACCAGTAATTTCTACATAACCAGAACGCTCGTTTTCAACTTTAAAAGGGTTAAAAACGTGGTTGAGGGACACAACAACTTTGGGATGAATCGGTTGGCTGTGCTGAACATACACAGAGAAATTGATGTGAATCCAGAAGATGTGTTAGAACAATTTGCTAATTGGGGGAAAAGGAGGATGGAGTTAGTTTGCTCAACAATACAGCTCATCTCATAGATATATTTTCAGAAGAAAGTTTACTTTCAAATTGAAAATATTTCAAACTCCACAGTTATTTGCAATAAATAAAACAAATAAAGTTTATTATTTGTTAACCATGCTTATTAATTTTTCATTTTCAAAAATAGTTTTATATTGTTTTTCATTTACGGTATGTCCGATCTTCACTAACTGAAACATTATTTTTTAATTTTTTCCAAGATAAGCCTAATTAAAATTATTTTGAAAAGAAAAAAAATTGAATAGCTTGTTATTGTCTGCCTGATAAAAGATGAATTCGTTAAAAATGAGTTGTTTTGACAAAAAGTTTCGACAAGTGAAGATGACAAAAATGTGTGAATATAATACTAGAGACGGCTTTTTGACCTATTATTAGGCCTATAAGCCCCTGAAAACTGTTGGAGCAACTCAAACTAATTTGTACCCTCAACTTGTGGCAGTACATTTTAAAGGTCTAGAAAGCTATAACAATTATAGGATGATTCAAACAAACATATTATGAGTTTTGATGTCGAAAACTGCTAACCCCACAGATAGCTTATGCCGATACTTACATTCTTTCTAAAAACATTCAAACATTGATCCGTTTACCATGGTTATTGTATTTTGTCTTAAATTTATTCCGGAGGCAATTTAAATACAAACTTTTAGCCTACTTACAAATAGTAGCCTACTTTCATCCCAAATAGTAAATATTGAATATGTAATAATTTCTATAACCAACCAATAAAATAATTTAAAAGGTAATAAACTAATATTATTACCAAAACAAATAAATTACAACCTTACAAACTTGGATCAACCAAAGTTAAAACGTTGAAAGTTTATTATTAAAATTAGGATAAATCTAATTTAAATTCCATGGTTTAGCCTACGGATTAGTATATTAATTAATAATAATCAATATTACCTTAGTTTGGTACGTCAACTAATCCTTCCTTCTCACTTCTTATTTTACGACCGCGGTTTCGGGCATTCGCCCATCCTCAGGTAAACACTTAACAACACAAAAACATTAATAAAAACATATAATAGCTCCGAGTGGAGATCGTTAAAATTTATTAAAAGTTCCTCCATGACGTGCACGTCAGATGCGTAAATTGAACTTTTAATAAATTTTAACGATCTCCACTCGGAGCTATTATATGTTTTTATTAATGTTTTTGTGTTGTTAAGTGTTTACCTGAGGATGGGCGAATGCCCGAAACCGCGGTCGTAAAATAAGAAGTGAGAAGGAAGGATTAGTTGACGTACCAAACTAAGGTAATATTGATTATTATTAATAAATCTAATTGTTATAAACAAATTTTAAACAATTATTCTTTAACTGTTTATCAGAAAATTAGGCTAGAACATCCATTAAAAACTCACGTAGAACAACAAATGTTTTTTTAAAGACTTGTACTAAACAATACAAAACTTACTCAATATTAACCAAACTATTTAGTAAGTTAAATATATAGGTACATTAGATAAATGTATATGTATTATACATATTTGTAAAGTAATTCCTGAAAAATTTGGATTGCTTCCTGAAAAAAAATAAGGATTAAATATGCATCAGAAGTCATGCGGAATAAAAGACCTTCTTAAAGATTTGCCCTGAACAAAATAATTGCTCAATATTTTCCAAACTCATTAAACATAGACTATAGGTCTGTTATAATTTACTATTGATCTATCTAATTGTATGTATTATATGTGTTTTTAAAGAAATTAGTAGAATGCTTTTTGGAGAAAATTACCCTTGATTAACCGTTAAATGTCTTAAATAAAAAGCTTTTTTTTAAAGACTTGTCCCAAACAAAATCACACTACAGAAGTATTTAGCTTTCCTACCACAGAAAGGAAAACAATTCATTCAAGAATAAATGGATTGCCTTAAAGTCATTTTTATTATACCAGTAAATCCAGAAATGGGCACTATCAATAAAAATAAAATTATCTAAATCACACATATAATCTAATATAATCACATATAATCTAAACACCATGGAATAAATATATTGTAGTGTAATTGGGAAAGGACCACCAAATTTCAATCTCCCAACAGTTTAACAGAGATAGGCCTACAGTTAATTTTCCAGAAGGCCTTAAACCTTATGACTACGGAAATATGCGGTAATAATAACTTGTCCCAATTTTGTAGAGAAAAGTACGGAAAATGCCTTTAGCGACCTACAGCGTAGAGAGAACTGATATACTTCATCGTCATTAGTTTAGGCCTTTTGGTCTGGGAAATGTTATGATAAATCAATCAGTCAAACCTTTGTCTTATTATATAATATCCAAAGATTTGAGATATATAAATTATATCCATAAAAAATTCAAATATCATAAAAAATCATTAGGCTAAGTGATTTTTAAAATAATATAAACACTTATTAATTTGATAAACAAATGTTTGAATCCAACATTCAATGAATGGGTCTTGGATAGGCTAGACAGATAGGCGGTCAGATGAAAGTACATTCATGAAACTGATCATAATTTGTTTATATACCGGTAATTATTTTTTTAAAGACGATAATGATAATAACTGCACCTCACTATTTTGTATTGCCATTCCAAAAATAGACAAATTTTCAAAATTGCAAAGTAAGCCTATAAAAACAAAACAAGCAAGACATAGGTACAGATGAAAAGAGGAGCATGTAAGTATTTCATGTACTCGGGGTAGCCAATAAATCCATCTAAGTATTTACAGTATTTAAATCTAAAACAAATTCACTATAACCATGGGCGGATCCAGCCGGTTTTCAAGGAGGGGTCTGTATTCTATCCGGGGGGGAGGGGGGGTAATAGAAAAATTTTGTTGGAATACAGTGCTTAAAAACGTCTTTTCATGCTTTTCCCAAAAATGTAATTTTATTGCAAAACATTGTAGTAAAGAATAAATCACAAAATTGAACTGTATGCTAGAAAATTTTAAATAGCCTTATTAGAACAACTAAACAAAAATCTGACAAACCAAAAGTATGCAGTTCCAGCCAGGCGGGAAAAGCTAGGTAATGGCTTAACGAGCCTAGGTCGTTGAAAATGTACATATTTCACGGAAATACCCGAATAGCCTCGAAACACTAAACCAGGTTTCCCTAATATCAAACGAAAATATAGAACTTGCACTTCAATCAAATATATATAAAAATCATTATACAAATAATATATCGATATTTGGGGATATTGGGATACATCGATTGCAAAATGTGCTTTCTCATTGGTTAAAAACTGTCCAAAAAACTGTCCATTGGTTTACAGAAAACTTCATATTTAAGAAACTATAAATGTGACGAATGATTGGAAGATCGTGGTAGAAAGTTGAAATCTTGACGATCCCATAGGTGTACTTATCTTCTTCTCAAAACAAGTCTGTTTAAGGGTTATGTGCTTTTAAAAAGTGACGAGTTTGAGTCATTTGGTTGTGCTTTCTCGCGCGGCATCAGTTGATTTAGACTACAATATTACAACGATGATTACAATGTTAATATACGTTTTGGAAGAAATTTGTAAATACACAAATTAAAGTTTAAAACCTTTCCTTTCCAGTGGTTTTTGTTTTATTGGGATTGGTTAATATTTAGTGGGTGAAATATTCGATACAAGTTATGTTGTCTGAGCCTACTCAATAAACAAAACAAAAATATAATAATCCAAAGGGGGCTGCAGCCCCCAGAGACCCCCCTCCCTGGATCCGCCAATGACTGTAACAAAGTATGTATGTCAGAGTTGTTTTTGTAATAATCATCTTAAAATAAAATAAATTATAATTGAATAAAATTCACAAACAATTGGCAATTTCTGTTATTAGTCACAACTGTGTTTAACTAAAAGTTTACTGGTAGCAGCACATTACAGGACAGATCCGAAACTTGTAACTACAATTTTATTGAGTTAAAAATATAGTTCAACAACGTTCTAGTAGTTTAAGTAACAACTATTTGCAGGATAGTCCCTTTTAAAGCCACCAGTCAGAAGCCAACATGATCAAAACTTGTATTAAAAATAATTAAGTAAATCTGCAAAAACAGTTATACATTTTTTTCTCAGTTTGGCAACACTTAAGAAAATTTGTTCTCTCTCACTATCAAAAATGATATCAAACAGAATAATAAATCTGCATATAAATTTACCGATAATTTCCTCTCGGCTACAGTTTCTTGTACCCGTAAGGTGTTGCCCCCAATATTACCAGCAAAAAATAGAACTAAAAGCTCTTTTTATTTTCAAATATTTTGAGGTTATGGGAGATAATTTTTAGGGTAAAAAGAAATACCTATCCATAGGGAGGTTATAAAAGTTTTTTATTTACATATTTGTGAGGAATATAGTCTAAAATTGCTTGTAGTAATCTTTACATTTACATGTAAATCTGAATATTTTTTTACAATTTGCTACTTTTAATCAAATTTACAAAATGGTTGTTCAACATAAGGTACAATATACACGGCTGGCTAAAAAGGCATTTAAAAAATGCCCAAGAGTGGTACAACTTCTTCAGCAAGTCCTGCGGTCTCTGAAAAGAAGCCTTCACCGAACATCTTTGAAAATTAACATCAATAATACATATTTGAGACAAATGTTTAAAAACCTTGGTGGATTCCCACATAGAATATAAACTGATCAACCTTCAACAGTAAGGGTCAAAAAACATAGTAGTTTATTGCTCTTTAATGTTAACAATGAACTGTGTAAACCCAGGGTTTCTACAAGATGTATGATTTTCAGATAAAAGTCATAATCACCTAAATGGTTGCATCAACAAGTAAACACCATGTATTCTTGGATTTTAATGTCCTAGAGAAGCCGCAACATAGTGAGCGAGTCACAGTATGATGTTCAGTGTCAGAGAGAGGCATAAAGGGTTCATATTTCGTTGAAGATGATATCGGAAATGCTGTTACTATGAGATCTTTTTTGCACGAGATCTGAAGAGGTTTTGTCTTCCTAGCAATCAGGCTTTTGGTTCCCAGTGGTTCACACCGCTGCATTATTGCTTTACTTCAAAGAAAGTTTGGCAACCGCCTCATTTCCCGAGGAATAAAGAAAAATACAGTCAGAAATGTATAGATTAAGACTTACAAAGTCTCATTTTAAAGTTTTCTAAATTTACTATAACTTTTCTATTGAAAGTTTAGCGATTCATCCAACGATTTACAAAATATAAATTAAAAACCAAACGAATAAAACATTTTCACGGTTTTTTTTCTGTTTAAAAAATTCCACAACAAAAAATAATTGATTCATCTACAAACTATTCCTCAAATCATAACGCAATCGGTGTGCTGTTTTTTTTTTTAGCATACAAAAATCTCTATTGACTGATCTATTTGTAATTCAATAGGGATGCATTAAAATTTGACTCTGATAAATTTATTTAATTCTTTAAAGAATTTTAGTAATCAATCTATTCTTATTTTGCAATTAGAAAAATACTTAAATCTTTTAAATCTAGTTTAGGTTAATATTGATACTATTCAGAAACTTTAATACTTAAACATTTATGTTTTTAGTATTATCAATCCCTGCTGTAGTCTCCTTTGCAAAATATCGTACAAAGGACTACATTTTATAAAACATCATGAGAGCTATTAGTAGTCAATGGGCTTTTGACTTCTTTGTGAAAATTGTAAAGTACTATCTGCATAAGAATCTGAAGATAACATCACATCGATTCTGGATAAAAGAGCAATATTTGGAAATATTAGTAACCGCATTGTCTATATTTGTTGAGGTTGCCTTAAGGTTCAACCCTTGTAAAAGTGTAAATGAGCCACACCAAATAATATACCCAATAAATCATTAATTTAACCTTTTACAACTTGAACTTCCTGTTAAATATCTTAATCTTAAAATCACCAACAATTAAAAATGTTAAGTTGTCACCAAACATCTTATATTTATACATACAAAAGAAACTCTAAATGAGTTAATAATACATCTAAATCTCCATTAGATTCTGAGTATAGTCCAACAACATTGCATATATTATTTGATAATTTGAGCCCTGACACATCAAAGTGCTTCTCTATACTTACATTTTACACACTCAGAACTCAGTACATAGTTATCTCTTAAAAATATATAATATTAAATTAAATTTGTTAACTTTATCAGAACCAAAAGCACTTCAGTGACACAATGATGAGAGGTTCTATTATCTATCAGCAGACTTAAATCGTCCACCTTATTGGTGGCAAACTGAGACCTCTCTCTAAGCAAGTCTGTGTCCCTTTACAGATTCTATTTTTATTGTGTATAGTGTGATGCCTTTTTCCCTATAGGGAAATTCTTTGGCCCTCACAAAATAAAATTTTTGCCTCGGATACTCCGGCCAATGGCTGGGTTTCGTTCCAGGGGTCAAGGATGGAGGGGGTAAGGAGATGGCTCAGTTCGGCCTAATCCTAGAGATGAGCTCTTATGGTATTAGGACCCAATTCATCACAGCCGAGGAAGTGGGGGTAGGGAAGGGATGGTACGACGCGGACGTTAGCAAATTGCTTGCCACGCCTATACCCTATGCTGTCTCAAAAACTCTTGTATGTGGGTTCTCACCACACATACACCCTAAGACAACAAACTATACTTGTATGTGAGTTTGCACCACACATACACCCTAACCAACGAACTATAATGTATGTGAGTTCGCCCCACACATACACCCTAAAACAACGAACTATATTGTATGTGAGTTTGCACCACACATACACCCTAACCAACGATCTATAATGTATGTGAGTTCGCACCACACATACCCCTAAAACAACGAACGACAATTGTATGTGAGTTTGCACCACACATACAACCTAACCAACGAACTATAACGTATGTGAGTTTGCACCACACATACACCCTAACCAACGAACTACAATTGTATGTGAGTTTGCACCACACATACAACCTAACCAACGAACTATAACGTATGTGAGTTTGCACCACACATACACCCTAACCAACA
>JAGFPH010001760.1:57096-86734 GCA_018207615.1 Philaenus spumarius | reverse complement strand
ATTACCTTAGATCTGTTTATACACTACCACTAAACAACTATTTACCAATAATAAGTTAATCATTCAATCCAGTGCAAATGCTGATAATAATATTAACTCACTTATCATTACAAAATATGAATGAGAAATATATTTGCCCTTAGAAAGTTTCTGACTATAGGCCACGTAAATAAAGAAATACAAACACCAGGCAATTAACGTGGTTTAAACATGATTAATTTATTATGCTATATTTTCGTCCTAAGGACCAAACAATAATTCGTAGGGCGTACTAGATATATCTGTATATATAATTTCTTAATCTCATGCAAAAATAAATAAATCCAAGATACACAATTCCTCCAAATATACAATACACATACACAATTTTTACCATAGACTTAACCGTAAATATTTACATATCTGACGGTGGCCACCGTGCTGAAATAATATGATTAAATTACTAAACAAAACTAAATATGCTATTCTAAAGTTTTTACAGTCTAACGATACTCTGTCGGCACTGATGGATGTCTGCACAGTCTTTTCGGTATTAATTTGGAGTCCAGGCTAGCCTAAGCACAAATAGCACAAGAGTCTACTTACAGTAGCGATAACACCAACTTATGATAACACGGCCGATGCGAAATTGTAAGTCCTGAAGCGCAACTCCAATGGGAATCACTCTCGGGTTAAGATGGCGATGAGTTCGTCCAGGTCAGGACACAGAAATCACATATATGCCCAAGCAGATATAGCTCGTGTCCCTTTCCCTCTTTGGAGGCAGGAAATAGGTGTACCATAAAAAAAAACCCTCTGAAGTATGGATGAATTTCCGAAAATAATCCTCTAACCGAGACAGAGGGTCTTCCTTTCATCGATGCTCGCCATTCACTTAAGCAGACCACGCTGTCAGCTTCCTTATCAGTCTGCAGGCATAGACGCGGACGATCAGCTGGAGGCAATGTGCTTTGCGTGACGTAGCACTGGGCAGTTATGATTAACTTCTCACGCTCCGGTAAGTAGGGTTGACTCTTAGCATTCTCGTCGGTTGGGTAGTATCGGGCCGAACTGAAGGCTAGCTTCTTCAGTGGATATCACGATAAAGTTTGGTTGATCAGACCAAACTACCGATGTGTCCTGACGCGACTTTGAATGCTACAAAGTCATAACGCAATCGGAGAGCTGTTAATTTTTTTTAGCATACACAAATCTCTATTGACTGATCTATTTGTAATTCAATAGATATGCATTAAAATTTGACTCTGATAAATTTATATCATTTATCATAAGAATCTGAAAATATCAGACTTCACATGATTCTAGATAAGAGAGCAATATTTGGAAATATTAGTAACCGCATTGTCTATATTTGTTGAGGTTGCCTTAAGGCTCAACCCTTGTAAAAGTGTAAATGAGCCACACAAATAATATACCCAATAAATCATTTAACCTTTTACAACTTGAACTTAATGTTAAATATCTTAGTCTTAAAATCACCAACAATTAAAAATGTTAAGTTGTTACCAAACATCTTATATTTATACATACAAAAGAAACTCTAAATTAGTTAATTATACATCTAAATCTCCATTAGATGCTGAGTATAGTCCAACAACATTGTATTTATTATTTGCTAATTTGAGCCCTGACACATCAAAGTGCTTCTCTATACTTACATTTCACACACTTAGAACTCAGTACATAGTTATCTCTTAAAAATAAATAATATTAAATTAAATTTGTTAACTTTATCAGAACCAAAAGCACTTCAGTGACACAATGATGAGAGGTTCTATTATCTATCAGCAGACTTAAATCGTCCACCTTATTGGTGGCAAACTGAGACCTCTCTCTAAGCAAGTCTGTGTCCCTTTACAGATTCTATTTTTAATGTGTATAGTTAGTTGTTCAAACTAGACAAACAGAAGGATTGTCAAACAAACACTTTAAACAAAAAACTAAGTAAACCATTTCAGATAAGCGTTAACAACAAAATTACTTATTTGCTTCAGCAGACGTTCCAAGTTGTTCATTTCTAAGTTTATCAATAAAAGATGTAGATATAAGTTTGTAATTTAAATTAATCTTCCTCATATTTTTTCCATATTTATTAACCCTTAACGGGCGGCTAGCACTTTTAGACGTGGCACGACCCAATCTCTAAGGGCGGTTAGCGTCTTTAAACGCAAATACACAAACAAATGCTTAGATGATTCGATAGTTCACGAAACTTCCAATAGAGTGCAGGGTGATGTTCTTTGAGTATGTTTATACCTTGCGCAAAGATTCGTGGCGGCTGAGAGTTTAGGACGGTCGGGGAGGTGACCCTACCCTAATTAGCCCTCGCTCGGCCGATCCGGGTTATGGTCATGACTCGGCTACTGGGCTTAAGGCACAGTCGGTACAATTTTTTGCATTTCGGGATAAAGTGCAAAAATAACGTCATTTTTGTAATCTGCATCAAATAACAAGAACGTTAAGTCCAAACACGATATAATTGCGATGCTATTAAGTATTGTTTTAAAATAAAAGACAGTTTACAGAACAAGATATATATTTAAGATTATTTACAAACTATAGCTATTTACAATTTTGTACATGAAGTGTTATCCAGATTCTCACAGGAGCTGAAGGTGAAAGAATATCCCTGAAAAAGAAAATATGTTTAGCCACATGTAGTTTGTCAGACTAGTTATTGATCAAATAAAGTGACAAATAAAATAGATTTTCTAAATTTCGATTATTTACTAGTATGTCCTTTATCAGATATATGTGGCTTGATTAGTGCTCTTTAAATAGGCGTATGTTTAGACTTTAAATGTGTATGATATGTAGATAAAATATAAATTATTTATCAACTAGGGGAGACCACAGCGCGATCCGCACTCCAACCCCCCGATGGAACCTTCTTAAAACATATGTTATGATTTATTTATAATAAAGTCGTAGGATTAATAATAACCTCAAAACTAAGGTAGTAAATAATGTTAAATATTCAAATCAAATTATTTCGTATATTTTATAACAGCACTTATAATAAAGGTTAAAAGAACCAGTAAGGCTGAGGTCTAAACTTAATCAATAATTAGTCTGAAAACTACATGTTGCTAAAAATATTTTCTTTTTCAGGGATATGGTTTCACATTTAGCTCCTGTGAGAATCTGGATTACACTTCATGTACAAAATTGTAAATAGCTATAGTTTGTAAATAATCGTAAAAATATATCTTATTCTGTAAACTATCTTTTATTTTAAAACTAAGTGAATACTTAATAGCATAGCAATTATATCGTGTTTGGACTTAATGTTCTTGTTATTTGGTGCAGATTACAAAAATGACGTTATTTTTACACTCTACGGCGAAATGCAAAAAATTTTACCGACTGTGCCTTGAGCCCAGTAGGTGACTTATGACCATAACCCGGAGCGGCCGAGCGAGGGCTAATTAGGGTAGGGTCACCTCCCCGACCGTCCTAAACTCTCAGCCGCCACGAATCTTTGCGCAAGGTATAGACCAAATCAAAAGTATAAGCAATGTCTGTCACGCCTTATCGGTCTGTGTTGTGTCGCCAGAGCAAATGACTGAAATGAGTCTTACTATCGCAAGTGTTCTCAGCACAGCTCTCCACATTCAAAACTACGATATTGGGTACCAATTTCAATGTTAAATGACCAAAACATACCTTCACTATTAAGCATATTTTTAATTAACGGGAAAAAATGACTTATTCTGTAGCATTGCTCTTATGGGAATCAGATTCAATATGGCGGGCAGGGAAGCGCCCCCTTAAGCTTGTAGACGCATCTGTTTCACTCAGCTGTTCTTTGTTTGTTTGTATTGATAGCTGACTGGCTCATTCCGTAGTTTTAGTTTTGTATAAGTTGTTTATCTTAGTTTAGTATGTAATTATTTTAGTTTTTAGACAAAAATAAGTATTAATTTTATGTTTTTCGTTTTAATTTTTTTTTAATTCTAAAAAAACATTTAAAGCAATTTTAAAATTAGTTAAATATTTTTCATCACTCCGTACCGAAAGTAGCTACTTTCGATGTCAGCTGGTAGCAACGAAAACGATCGTTTCCCAAGCTCTAATTTAGAGCAAGGGAAAAACGATCAGCTGATTTTCCCTTGCTCTAAATTTGTTTTCCCTCAATAAACATAACCTTGAACTTCTAATTGTTACGTTGTTATGTAGGCTTATTATAGTAAATTTGTTATTATAAAAAAATGTTAATTGAGAAATATATAGTTTGCATTTTACTGAGGTTTCTTCTTCAGCATTGTGTGTATTTTTGCGTCGTGATGAAAAGTACCGTTCATAACTTGTACCAAAAGTGATTTTCCGGCACTTGCTCCAATTATTCCCGTACTCGGCTTCGCCTCGTACGTGAAACTTGGGCGCGCACCGGAAAGTGCCACTTTCGGTACTAGTAATGAAATATACTATTTCTTGTGTACTTCTTAACCCTAAGAATCAAAATTAAAAAAAAACATTGAGAAAATAAATATATATTTTTTTTAACTCTAAATGAGCGGTAGCCCATATTTTAGCTTAGCGCTTTAAGGGTTAAGAGATGTGTTTGTAGATTAAACCTTAAAATTTTAGTTACCTATTTGAGTTTTTTACAGATAAAGAAGATTTGTTGCGAATGCAGCCAGAAATTGGAACTAATGGGCGAATTACTATAGATGCAAGCAGAGAGCAGCAACGAGCAGGCTTGGATAGTTTAAGTGAGACTGAAACTGAACTCATCAATTTCTTAAACACCAGGTCAGTACAAAACATGTTTAAAGGGTCTGCTCCAGTAAACGAGAAATCAACAGGAAATACACTTCCGGTATCACTGTATCCCTAACTAAAAAAAAAACTGAATATTCTTTATAAAATTTCTGATCCTACTTGCAAATTATTTTTCATTATTAATTTTTTATTGTGTTAGGAAAAAAATTCAAACTTTGTACTTACAAAATGTCAGTTACTTGACAAATGAAAGAAATTTAAAAAAATGTAAATTGCAAGAAGGATGCGTATTGTGACTGTGCTTAAAATGAGACCTTGCAAACAATTTTATGATAAAAAGTAAACGAAATAAATGGTATGAAATTTAACATTGCTCTTATGGGATACAATCCATTTTATTTTTACTGGAGCAGACCCTTAAGGGTCTTTGGTACAAAATTATCCAACTTAAATTAAATATTTCAGCATAGTTAAATCTAGGAAAATAATTACTTGGCCAATCTTGATAAATTATCTGCTCTCACTTTGGACACAATGCAAATTTAATTATAAAAAAATGTTAAATTGTCAGATGTGAATAAAACAGTTTTAATCACTTTGAATATATTTGAAATGTGTGTTCTATTTATGTATTGTGCATAACCAGCTTACAGCAACTAAGACATACAAATAGTATTTGTCCTACTTTTATAATACAATAGTAATACATTAACATCAACAATAAATTAATGGCTAACTGCTTTTTACTCTGTGGTGGGGTTTCTGGATTCTACATTATAGTCGTATAAGTTGTTTGTGTATATATTATATAATATAGTTTATACTTTTATAATAACTTTTGTGTATTTCTTATCTATTTATTTGATTTATTTCGTTTTAAATTTTACTATACCTGTACCATTATATATATAGTACTTACATTAGTTTACAATATTGATTCAGTGGATTAAACAACTCTCTTTTTTTTGTTGCTTCTATAGTTAAAACAGCCTGAGGCAAGAGAAGGGGTAGTTTGTTGTTCGTTGTAACTCATATTTTCTGGATGTTTTAAATAATGTCTTATTTATTTATTTTTTATAATGTTATTTATTTATTATGGTTTGTTTCATTTGTTTTGGTTACATATGCTTCGTTACGCTATTTAATTTTTTTTAAATATTAATTTGTAACTATGTTAACTATGGACTTTTAGCTTTTAAAGATATCTATTTGTGGATTAGTTTATTTTTTTGATCATGTTATTCTGTTTTGAAATATACAAAAGTACACAACTTTTTTTGTAATAGGATGTTGTGCTATTTTAAATTTAATTTTTTAAATCGTAATTTGATTTGAATTGACTTGTCTTATATTATGATAATATATGTTCTGTCTACAAGCTTAATAAAAATGAAGTGGAATTTAAAGCTCATATTAAAGATTATATTTAAATTAAAGGAAGGGTTTGAAGAGGGAGTTTAAGAAAAATGTTATTACAATTAAAATTGGTTCCTCAGTTTAGAGAAAATTTTAATACTGTATTAACAACTGTTTTGATAATTATTAGTATTGAAAATTGTTGACAATATTAATAAAAGTTTGTTTGTATTACTAAAAACCCAATACATGAAGTTATACAAATTAATCTGATAAAAGCAGAAAAGCCTAGAGGTTTTGCACCTTTAATTAGGTTCTTTTCGGAAAAGTTTTTCAAGTGCCTAGAAATTGCTTTTACTGAGTAGCCCAGGCAACAGGTACTTTTACCTGGAAAAAATGCAGGAGATATGAAACTTGGTAATATTAGTACATTTCGACATCCTAAAAAACGTAAAGTTTTCACCCCTTTAAGCTTACGCCGCCATCTTGGAAAATGGTGGCTAACTTCAGTTTGATGTGACCTAGAAAAAAAAACTTTGTATAAAAATTATTTGATTAAATTCTCTAAAACTTTAGTTTCAAAAATTTTTTATGAAATATATGGTTTTTGAGTTAAGTGCCTTCAAGTGGGTTGTGTATTTATAAAAACTGCATGAATGGGCTATTATTTTCCAAGATGGTGGCGTAAGGTTAAGGGGGGGGGGGGTCGCAAACTTAGTAAGTTTTTTAGGATGTCGAAATGTATACATGGGGTGTTTCTAAAAGTACTTTACAACTTTGAAAAATCATATTAATTTATTCCGAGAACCTACAGAGGTGATTGTAGTGTCAATTTGTAGGGAAACACATCAAGTTTTGACTCTCGTAGTTCGCTAGTGCCGAATAGCACCATCACGAGCGCTAGCGGCTGCATCAAAGATGGCTGCCTTCACTGGACCCAAGTGTGCTTGCTGTGTGTTTTGGTTCAAAGAATGAAAGTGGGCGACAACAGTTCAGCATAATTTCCGTACCAAGTACTCTAAAGACCCTCCTAGTAGGACTACAATTTATGAGTGGCATAAATGTTTTGTAGAAACAGGGTGTTCAGTAAGACATAAGAAATCACCAGGTCGTCCAAGCACATCTGTCGAAGTTGTTGAGCAAGTGAGACAAAGTTTTGTCAACAGCCCTACGAAATCGACCCGGCGTGCATCTCGCGAGCTGCAAGTTTGGCGAGTGTTGAAAAAACGTTTGCATTTAAAACCATACAAATTTACAATTTTACAAGCAATAAATGACACTGATAAGATTGCCCATGAGAACTTCTGTGCGAATATGTTAAATCGAGTGGATGAGGATGAACATTTCTTGGACAACATAATCTTTTCTGATGAGTCGACTTTTCACTTAAGCTTAAGTGGCAAGGTTTACACACATAACTGTAGGATTTGGGGCAGTGAAAATCCACACTAAACATTGCAACATGTTCGTGATAGCCATAAACTTAATGTTTTTTGTGCATTGATTTTTGTGATTGAGAACAAAATTTACGGCCCCTTTTTTTCCAAAAGAGACCCATCAATGGGATAGTGTACCTGGACATGTTACAACAATTTTTGATACCACAGATCAATAAGGATGACGAAGAATGCAATGTTTATTTCATGCAAGATGGCGCACCACCTTACTACCTGACTGATGTCCGAGATTTTCTGCCAAACCAACCGCATTTTCTGCTGGAATGACCGCTCTTCAGGTCAATGAATTTTCCATGATACACCAATTGCATGGCCCTTATGCTCCCCAGACTGATACTGCTAGATTTTTTCTTATGGGGGTTCATCAAGGATATCATCTATGTACCTCCTTTGCCGGCTTCTCTACCTGAGCTTAGAGCAAGAATTTATGCCGCCACTAAGCAAGTTACTCCTGCAATGCTACAGCGAGTTTGGGAGAAAATTGACTACTGATGGGATATGTGCAGGGCAGGATCACTAATGGAAGCCACATATAACATCTTTAGTTTAAGGTAAAAAAACTTGAAGTGTTTCCCTACAAATTGACACTACAATCACCTCTGAAGGTTCTCTGAATAAATTAATATGATTTTTCAAAGTTGTAAAGTACTTTTTGAATCACCCTGTATTACCAAGTTTTATCTCTCCTACATTTTATTTCCGGTAACTTTATTTTAAACGCTCTGCTGCCTGGGCTAGAGGGACTTATTGCAGCATTATACTGAATTTATTTTCCAACTTCCCCTTCCTTAAAGTTATTCTATACATTTTGAGCTAGCAAGCTATAATAACTAAACATTGTTTTGTCTTAAAACCAACAAAAAGAGAACTATTAAATTTGTTGTTTTATAAAATAATTTTATTTGTCCTAGGTATAGAGAACGGTTTGGCTTTCCTTTTATCATCTGTGTTCAAGGAATGACGATTGAAACCATAACAGAAACACTCAAAAAAAGATATTCCAATCTGCATGAAGCTGAAGTGAGGAACGCCATGGAAGAAATAAAAAGAATTGGAAAATTAAGAATTATGGAGTTGGTTTGGCATGATTAATGAGAGAATAAAGGATAAACATGCTGTCGGCCTTTTGAGAGTTTAAGTATTTTTTACAAATATTCATATTTTACTTTCAAATATTAACTCAATTTGGGAAAACTACAAACACATCCTCATTTTCCAATAAAAAAAATCTTAATTCTTTATGTGCTATTTGCAGGTGCTTAACTTCGGCATTACTCTATTCATATGACTAGTCAAAACTCTCTTCAAGAGAGATTTAAAGAAGCTATCATTGGATTGAGCCATCCTCCTGGGGTAGTTGACAAAAGTAGATCAGTCACATTTTATCAAAGACTCCGCCATCAGTTTTTAGTTAATATTTATTTTGTAAAATTTGTAATACTGTCTACATTTTTGAAGAAAGAGGAGAACAAATAATTTCTCCTATACACAAAGTTAGAACAAATTTTTATCATTGTAAAATGTTGATAAATAAAAATATATATGTACAGTGTAACATTTTTTTAAATTTATGATTATTATTTATTACTTTTGTAATGAAACATTATTATAGTAATGAGTTATCCTTCTGCTTTTCTTAACTTTGTCAAAGAAGAACAAATGGAAAATGAAAAAAAAGAGAGACGAAAACAGACAGGTGTACTCCTGATAAATGCAGTAGACCTGACTTTTTTTTAGAATTATCAATAACCATATTTGTTCATTAGTCTCACTAGCAATTGAATTATTATAGCTCCAGGAATATCAATTTTACTATCAATTCTACTCTCATCTTGTTCAATCTTGTATGTGTTATATAGTGATTTTTAATATCTTGAATAGTATTTAAACCTCTGTCGACATTGAGTTAGTACATACATTTTTGGACGTAAATATGTGAAAATATTGGTCGGGATTACCTCAAAATAGATTTATTAAGGTTTGTGGAAACAATTTAATTATTGTTCAAGCAATCTATTAACACTGAAATCTGTTTATCAAAACAAAAGTGTAAATCTGAATGAACAACAAACTTAAAATTTTTGTTCTGATTTTTGTAACACAAAAAAACAGACGAGATTATTATTGCTTGATTAAAACCATATTATGCCTGTAGCCTTACTGGATTGTTAATAATTACAATAGTTATAATTACCTTTGTTTTATTTTGTTGGATATACTGTCGAATAATCCTTATTAATTATATATCTTGATTCTTCTTTTTACATGACGCATTTCAACTATTTATCAGTCATTATTAAATGTACATAAAAGCTACTACACAAACACTGCAGTACACTAGTAGAAAGTCATGTACAAAGAAAGAACTATTAATAAGGATTGTTCGACAGCATAGCTAAAAAATGAAAAAAAGGTACCGTAATTATAACTATTCTAAAATTAAAACTAAATTTAAACCTAAAACGGAAAAATCAATCAAAATACATAATAAATTCACTAAATGGAAACTACAGCTAGTTTTACAAGTCTTACAATTACTTAACCAAAATAAACACTAAAATTAAAGCTTAGAAATAAATAATGACAAACTTTCAAGCTAAATAACAACAAAATAATAATAATAATTTTTTTACAATATCCGTGGAGGAGATTACACCATTGTATCATGGTTTTGATAATTTACACCTAATCTTTTAACTGGTTACATTGCACTAATCCTTACAATTCCTAAAAGTTTAAAATCAATTTAAACTTATATTTATAATTTTATATATATTAGGTGTTTTAAGTAATGTACATTTGACTTGGTACTAGAGGGACGCCAAAATCCAAGATGTAATTTTTAAAGTGTGAAATCCCTCTAGATCTATTAGTGGATAGGCTACAGACTGATAGCAAGGTACTGCAACTTGCGTGTAAGCATTTTGAAGGAGTTTCATCATATTTTTAGATACTTTTGGGTTAAAGTTTATTTATTTGTATTGTGCCAAGCTGTTTACAATTTTAGTTGTTTATGGAATTAATTGATAATCAAGTTGGTGGAAGTTAGGTACTTACAAATCAGACTAGGTCAAGTGCCTGTAGTTTGTACTATAAATGTACCCGGTTGAAATCCACGTCGGATGCGAGACCAAACGGGCAAGTTTGTACGCTGCGAGCAAAGCGAAGCAGTCCATAAGCCAAAGCCTCAAGGACGAGGCGCAATCTCACAAAGCGAGTTTTTCCACTGCGATTGGAACGAAGCAGCACGTGGGCCGAGGCTAGAGGTTGAAACAAATTCTACTAATATATTTCTTACGCATGTAATTAATTTTGGAAATTCACTCAACTCACGTCAGGGGTTCAGCTGGTCGAGTTACTTTTTCTTGGAGTGTTTTCTTTAAGCCAAAAAAAATTACTGACAGCACTCTGAACTCTCACCATTCTACATGGGAAGTAGTCCTTCGTGGTGTTCCTCAGGGGTCAATATTGGACCATTGCTTTTCCTAATTTATGTAAATGATTTGCCTGAAAATGCAGGACCTGCAAAAGCAGTATTATTTGCTGATGAAACTACTTTAACAGTAGTTGGCGAAAATGATACAGATTTCGCTGATACAGCATCATAGCCGGAATATTCGTCCTGTATAAATAACTTAAAACTAAATGTGGCAAAAACAAAATTAATTTATTTTAGTTTACAGTCAAATCCTAAATTATATATAATGAAAGGTAAGGAAGTAATCTAAAGCTCAAATAATGTTAAATTTCTTGGCATTAACCTGGACTGAAATTTAAATTGGAAAAGTCACATTTCAGGTTTAGCCGAGTCACTGGCGTCAGTTTGCTTTGCTCTCAAAAAGATTTCCTCTGTGACTAGTTTAAAAGTAATAAAAACCGTTTATTGTGCCTATGTCAGTCCTCTTCTAAGATATGGGGTGGCATTCTGGGGGAACTCTGTTGAATTAATTAAAATATTCCGTTTACAAAAAAGAATTTTACGCTCAATGTTCCATCTAAATTATAATCAAGCTTGTATACCTTTTTTCTAAAAACATAATATTTTAACTTTCCCTTGTATTTATATTTATGAAACTTTCATTTTCTTTAAGAGCAATCATAATGTATTTGAAATTAATCGGCACTACACTACCACAAATACCCTATCCGTCAAAAACTTTTTCAATATCCTGCTTATAGACTTAAATTTTTTGAACGCGGAATTTATTACTCTGGTATAAAGTTGTTTAATACACTTCCAGAAAATATTTAGAACTTAGGTTCTATCCACAGTTTCAAGAGTTCACTCAGGTGCTACCTCCTAGAAAACGTGTTTTATTCTGTGGAAGAATATCTTTCCACAGGAACCTGAGCCCAGTTTGCAATTGTCGGGAAGGGCTTATTTGTTTTTAAAATCTTATATTCAATAATTATATATATAAACTGTATTAACTGTGATTTTTTTTATCAAATTTGTATGTAAATTTATGTGTGATTTTGTGTATATTATGTATGTTTTATTATTTTGTACTTTTATTTATATAACAATGTAAGTTATGACATGTCACATATTCCACTGGAATAATTCACAGAAAAAAAGTGATAAAAAGAATAAATAAATAAATAAAATAAAAGCCAGTTTACTAATGAAAACCCGGGGGGGGGGGGGGGGGTAAAAACACGATACCATTAATTAGGGTAAAACCTACTCAACTGTGTTGGAGTTTACAATTGTCGTCATTCGTGACTGTGACTTTATTGTGGTTTTTTTAATTTCAGATAGATTTTGGATGCTCCATAGAGCGATAAAATCCGATCACTTAACATTTGATATTTCAGCTCGTGATAGATATACAATTGAGACCAATCTAATATTCGTCGATTGTTCGCGGGGTTATTATCCATTTTTTAAACTACTATATATTGAAAAACTTTCTTATTTTTTGTTTTGTTGATTATATTTTTTACGACAAAAAGCTAGGAAATTATAAAATATTTAACTAGAATAAATATGATTGAACTACTAGTACTGAGATGTACATTTATGGCCTTTAATATGTCTCGCACAGATGTGCTCGTTTTAGATGCAAAATATTTCGATTTGAAATACAAATTAAATTGTTTTGCTGCTATTCATCTTGCTTTTTAATTTATTTAGTCAAATATATTAGGAGATTTAATTGTAGGATTTGCAAGCAATCAAATTGTTTTCATTTGCACAATTATTTAGTTTCAAAGCGTTGACTATATATTACGTGTAACACACACAAGATCCAAATCTGATATTTTAATGTAAATTCCGACAATTTAAAATAAAGCGTTGCATTAACTTTTAATTTATTATACAGCTACTTAAATTGATTTAGGTCTGTTATTATAAATGTAAAACTTCAGTGATGGTCTTTTAATTAATTATAATAACACGAATGAATATATCAATGATGTACGTCAGTAGCAGAAATCGAAAACCCCTGACGCGACGGTATGACGAACGTTTGTAAATGTGTGACGGTAACTGAATCGTAATTCTAAACCTTTGTCTCTAAATAGGTCTTTGTGTATTTAGTCATATGGTAATGTTCATAATGTCCACTAATTGTAATAGCGTATAAGTTAAATTTCACCTCGAACAAGATGGAAACGTTAGGAATAAGCTACCAGTAGTTTACGAATATTTCTTTGCACAAGCAATGTCTGACAAATTACGAAGTTGTTTGGTGATTTTTTTACACAAAAAACTTAGTTCTAAAGGAAGTAAGAACATTTAGGATGTCTGAATTTGAAGTATAATGCAAATTATAAACAATAATATTCAGATGTACAGAATATGCAAGGAAAAGCATTCGTGTGTAACATTGTTTCCAAACGAACCATAGTTTCATTTGAAGAGCCATGTTAACAATCAAAGCAGTAAGTAGTAAATATCCCGTACAAGATCTTGCCACCTTGAAAAAAAATGGAGTTGTGCTGTATTACGTAAGCGGATAATAATCCAGTTTTTTCAGATAGCCATAAATTCAGATGTCTACTGCAATTAAATCATTGTATACTTTCATTGGCCAACTTAATAAGGAGGAAGTTACTGAAGTATACTTCCAACCATGGGCGGGTCCCGCCAGTTTTCAAGGGGGGGGCTGTCTCCTATCCCGGGGGTATAGAATAATTTTTTTGAATACAGTGCTTGAAAACGTCTTTTCAGACTATTTTGAATAGGACTTAAGGAATATATGTTTTACCCAAAAATGAAATTTTATTTTAACAAATTGTACAGAATAAATCATAGAATTGAACTGTATACTTGAAAATTCTTATATTATAAACTTATTTCACTTTGTTTCACTAAATTAGATCAACTAAGCAAAACTCTCACAAATTTATCGTATACAGTTCCAGCAAGAAGTTGTCGCGCTGTAGACAATGGGAAAAGGTAAGGTAACGGCTAAAGCTTAACGTCCACTGGAACCGTCTTCGGCCGAATACACGGCCGGCTTTTTCGACCGGAATCGCCCACTGGAACTGTTTTTCGTCAGTGCAGTTGTCAGAAGAGTTCAGTTCAAAGTGTTTTGTTGTGTTTACTTACCAAGGACTTGCTGTTTGCTAGTTTTGGATGAGATGATGTTGCTCGAAAATACTTACCCGATGAGGAGACATAGAAAACGAAAGAATAAATATTGGGTGCAACCGGTACTTACTGAAAGAAGCCGACTTGACGAGTTTCATCATTTGCATAACCAGCTAAAGGAAAACGGGATGAAATTTTATGAACAATACCGTATGAATGAAGTGACATTTAGTTATATATGTTGAATGCGATCCGCCTATCAGTCAGTAGGAAAATTTTCAAACTTTAGGGAAATTATAAGGGACATTAAGGTAAGCAATCGAACAATTCTTTCTCCAAATAAATCAAATCTTTATTTGACAAGTATTGTTATACTTAGGGGAGACGGAAGGCAAAAAATATTTTTTTGTGAATTTTGTTAATATTATTTTTATATGAAAGTAGAACTTTTTCTGGTTAAAATGATATATAATAAGTGTACTTTATATGAGTATTTCATTATAAAAATAAATAATATAAGTGAGGAGGCTAGTATCAAAGACAGACAGGTCCATTTTTGTAATTTCCAGGTTTTGATTCATTCCCGTGCTCTTTCCCGTGGTTTGGTGCTCTTTCATAGCATAACGCATAAGCATATGTTTCAAAAAAGGACAGAACCCATTTAAAACTAGATATAAAGTGTAAGCTTTATTTTATTTTAAATATTTTCCGCTTACACACTTCCTCAGCAAGGGATATTTAATTAAATTACAAGTGAAAAAACATATACTTGGTACTTCAACATATACTTCAACTCCCGGTCTTGGTATATGTTTTTTTCACTTGTAATTTAATGTAAGCTTTAGTTCAAAATTCGGCCAAGTCCAATACTGTCTACTTTCATATACGGAAAATCCTTTGTAACCAATCAGATGTCTCTATTAGGTACTATAAACAGCTGTTATTCACCAACTGTCATGGCCGATAGTTTGTTCCAGTGTTGTATTGAAAGTACATGGTATTGATCAATTGTTTCATAAATAAAATAAATTATAAATAAAATTCTATGGAAATGAATCCAAAAGAATATCCCGGCCATAGTCAGAAAATAGATATCAAATTTTAATCGTTAAATAATTTTTAATACCGTACCTATTTCATTTTTGATTTAAATCTTGATTGCAAAATATAAACTATCAGCAGCAATTGTTATAACTTAACTAGTTTTCAGTTTTATAGTAATTTGTTTTAATGTCATTATTTTAGTTGAGAATTTATTGTAATTTGTGTTAAAACAATAAAGGCTAATATGTTTCAAAGTGTAAAATTGTCTTCATTTTAATGGCCTACTTTTATGTTTCAATTTGAATACATGTTTATTATTCAGGTAGTTACAAAAAGTACAGGAAATGTAGTTAAAGTTGTGTGGTGCAACAGATTCGGCCGAATGGAACCGAAAAATCACATTTATTTCGGATTTATAAATTCATCGGCCGTGTATGGCCAAATGAATCTGTCGCAAAGGACGGACTTTAATAATTCATTCCTTTCTTGGGGGATCGTTCGGCCAAGATCAGCCGTATACGGCCTGGCTAAAACTGCGCGCGCACTGCACCGACCGGTACGATCGGCATGGGCGACCGGGATTTTTATAAAAGTAAAATGCATGGAGGTGCGCGTACTATACACCGACCGTCAATGGAGAGTTCGCCACTTTCACACTTATGAAAGTAGTCTGAGTGAAAGAACTTTTGGACATTCCGCGGAGTGCCGCGCTGGTAGTACCATTACCGGTCGGTGTTAGCGAGCCCCACCGGAACGGAACTATTTGCCATTTGAGTTTTGATTACTGTGGTGACTAGATGGATGTAGGTGTACTTATTTCTTTGGTACAAAATTATTCAGAGCTATACAGAGCTATATAATATGAGGCATCCGCACTATTTTAATAACTCAAGACCTCGTTTGAGTTACATTTTAAATTTAATAACTCTCGTGTTAATATTATGAGACCAAAACCAACGTTTCTTTTCTTACTTTTCCTCTTCCTCCGAAAGGAGGAACAATAGTATAGCACAGACTATAGCTAGCTCTGCAACAATTTCCATCGCACTTTGTTACAATACAAGAAACAGCTGCAACACAACCTCACTCGACGAGACTGAGTACAGAAATGTTTTCCTCTTCTTGCCAGTCACACGGTAGCACCTTGTAAAATATGTCCAATCCGTCCTCATCGGTCGTACCAGTCGGTGCAGTGTGTGCAGTGTGTGCGTAGCTTAACACGCCTAGGGCGTTGAAGAATTGTTCGTATTTCACGGAAATACTCGAATAGCCTCGGAACACTAAATCAGGTTTTCGTTACACGAAACAAAATATAGAACTTGCACTTTATATCGTTTATAATAGATACATTGATTGCTAAAAAATGTGTTTTCTCGTTGGTTGAAAACTGTCCAATTGCAAGGGTTTACAGAAAACTTCAAATCTAAGAAATTATAAGAGTGACGGATGATTTTAAGACCTCGGTAGAAAGTTTAAATATTGACAAATCCAATGGTGTCCTTCTTCTCAAATCAATTCTGTCTAACGGTTATGTGCATTTGAGTCATTTGCTTGTGCTTTTTCGCGCGGCATCAGTTGACTTATATATTAATATTTATTAAGTACGCGATTCGTATTTACATATATTTTCCTAAAAACAAATGTTTAAAATACTGAGCGATGTTCTGTCGCCCAGATACTTTTATTAAAGTAGGAGAGGGAGTAACTAATAAATATTATTATTATTAGCTAGAGAGAAAACTATTCGATCGATTTCGAACAAATTTGCACCAAACATGTCAATTAATTAGGCCTGTATGGATGCACGAAAAAAGGTTTTGAAAAATAACCCCTTTTTGGCCAAAAAAACCCAAAAATTAGTTATTATTATTATTATTATTAGCTAAATGAGAATTTTTATAAAGATGCTGTTTTTAATATTATGGTAGGGAAATCGATCGAATAGTTTTCTCTCTAGCATTGTATACACACAGACAGACATTTTGTAAAAAAAGACTTTTTTGGACTCAGGAGGTCCCAAAACGGATATTTTCACAAAAATCTCAACATCGATTTTTTTTACGATCACCATACATTCTCTATACTATCGTATAGTGAGAAAGTAAAATAAATGTCGATAAAATCCAATTATGGCTGTGTAATAAATAATAAATTAAACGGTACCAGAAAATGGTACATACTTTCTCACAAACATATTATTTAAATTACTAAACAGATTCACTGTGACTTCATAATTGTATTAAAGTAGGATAGGGGATACATTAAAGTAACTAATACATATTATTATTATTATTAGCTAGAGAGAAAAATATTCGATCGATTTCGAACAAATTTGCACCAAACATGTCAATTAATTAGGCCTGAATGGATGCACGAAAAAAGGTTTTGACATTTTTTTAAAAGCAACCCCCTTTTTAGCAAAAATAAAACAAAAAATCAGTTATTATTGTTATTTTACCTAAACGAGAATTTTTAGAAAGATGCTGATTCTTGCGCATTGTAGGGTACATTCAGGGCTACAAAAGCCAAATTTGATTAAAATCGTTAGAGCCGTTTTATTTTTAAATAATAACGGATTTTTTGGGGGTTTATTGGCTAAAAAGTGGGTTGTTTTTCCAAATTTTAAAAACTTTTTTTCGTGCATCTATACTGGCCTAATTGACATGTTTGGTGTAAATTTGTTCGAAATCGATTGAATAGTTTTCTCTCTGGCTTTGTATACTTACAGACATACAAATAGACAGACAGACATACATACATTTTGTAAAAACCACTTTTTTGGACTCAGGTGGTCCCAAAATAAATATTTCCACAAAAATCTCAACATCGATTTTTTTGCGATCCCTATACTTTCTTTATACCGGTACTATAGTATAGTGAGAAAGTAAAAGGAATGTAATCTACGGTATGTTATAAGATTGTTTTGCAGTAAACATAAACAAACAAAGAAACCCAAGGCTAAAAATAATATTATTTTTGCTATGAAGGAACAGTTTTGGCGCAGTTAGTGTTGTGGCAACAGAAATAACCCAATGCTCTGGCGTTTCCTGTATACAGTTAAGGAATAGATTCCTCTTCTGTCCCATAATATTTCATTGTTCAGTGATTCAATGTTAGTTTGTTCTGGAATGGTTCAGGGTGTGTTTGTCGATACAGTGGTGCATATTTTAGTGTTATTTAAAATGTATTGTGAAACCACATTACACATATTGGTACATTAATGTAAAAAACAGTTAAACATTGTGTTTAAATTTATATAAAGGCAAGCACAAGCAGAAACACTGCAAAGGCACCGAACCACTTACAAATACACATTGATAACGCTTGACTTCTGCGGCTCCTACTGGCTAAACTAAGCAGCCCAAGTAAAAAACTCAAATTACAAAAATTAAATTATCTATTTTCGTACAACTTTCCCGCTTGAAAAAATTACCTGACCGAAAATTTTTTTAAATCACTGCTTATTACATTTATTATGTCCTTCTCAGTTGCGTTTTCTCAGTTATAAAAGCCTATACAAAATACATAAAAATGTATATACATTTCTTGGTGTCTCATGAGAAAAGACAGTTTTATTAGCTTTAATTTGATACTATTTACAAAATTACGTCATCATCTACACATTCAGTGAATTCATAGAGCGGCCGATGTGGGGGTAGTAGTACGGAAACTTCATAATATGAAATGCATTAGCATAGCCTTTCCCTTACTCCCAACTAAAGTCCGGACGCACAGTAGAACAATCCACGAACTTCAAAATAACATAAGTGAGTATTTTTCTGAAACGAATACTTTACTGATTCAGAGTATTTTCAAAAACATACTCAGACGTCTTTAGGCATTGATGCGAGTTGTGGTCATTTTGAACATGAAATACACCAGTACTTGTGTTGTTATTGTCATGTATTATAACTAATTGTAATAAATAAAATAGTTGTTAAGAAATATTATTTAATATTTATTTGTTATGTTAGGACACTCAATATTGAAAAGAAGAGTAATATGTAATTGTTCATTCAGTAACAAACTATGTAATATTGTATTAAATAAACCAATAAATATCCCCGAAATAATAAAATCTAAACAATATTCCTATGTTTTCATAATTTAATTAAAAATAAAACTGCTAGATCATCTTACTTGGGATTTAGTTTAAAACTATCGCTGACCAATATACATTAAAAAACATAAGATTACTTTTAACTAAAAAAAATCATGTTCGTTATTTTCAGTAGCCTAGAGCCACAGTTTAGAGTATTTCAGTTTAACTGCTTTAAAATCGTTCACTTACGATCCAAGTAGTGTCTCGATAAAAATGGTCGATTAGAAATTTTAAAATGCGATGATGAAAATTGTTAAACTTGTGTAGTTTGTTAATATTTTATCTAAGTATTTTTAAACTTTATTTTAGACCACTTGTATCCCCTTTGTTGAAATCAATTTGTTTTCTACTGCGCATGCCTTTGCTAGGACGGATATTCCTGGTTATGACGTCTACAATGTTTTATTATATATTGTGTATCCTGTGTATTGTCTCTGACAAACTTGACACAGAATTTCAACAGCTGTGTAATTGAATATTTGTCCTTGGTTGGACTGTAAGTCGTGGTTATGGGAGGGTGGGGCGTGATTTGTATTCTAATGTTTGTTAAATCGTTGGTATATATGCGAATGGTTTAATCTATGACTCATTCGGATCGAAACTGCATCGCAAGCTAAAAACTTTCTGTAAACGGTAGTTTTTATACCAAGATTTTTTATTGTTTTTAATTTTAAGGCAGCAATAAAACGATTTAGTTTTTAACTGGTCAGTTTTTTGAACGGAATAAACAGAATAAGTATAGCAATTAATTGTATGTGTTACTCCTCTACTTCCTCCAAACGTATGAGTATAAAACATGCGTTTCTTCTTTATATTCTTCACGATTCCACAATTACTGCAAAATCAAAGGAAACTTAGTATAATGTACGTTGCATAAAAATAATAATACAAAATTGTGTTTTTCCAAAATTTGTAATAATGGATCTTTAGTAATATTTTAGTTCAGCGAGAAATTGACATACTCAGTGTCGTTAACATTTAAGATTAGAAAACATTGCCAAATGCGTGCATCAAATCAAGTATTTTAATGCGGATGATGTTTATTTTCAACTACAGAATTGCAAACTTAGCGTTTTCACAATTTATTTATAATTTAGTAAAAAAAATTTGAGAAATAATAAAGAGCATTATTATGATTCCAACCCTTCTTTAGAAACACTATAATGGCATAGTGTTGTTGTACTGGACGCATACAATGCTTGACCGACCAACTACCGCGCCATCTTAATAATAAGAACGTCAGCCGTAAAGAACAAACTGCACTTCAAACTTTACGTCAGGTAAAAGTAAGACTTTTATGAAGACTGGAAGGGTGATTGTTCTGAAAACGTCAATTCTTGTATATGTACTACTTTTTCATAAACAGTATACTACACATATATAATATGTTGGAGTTGAAATTGGGACAAGCAATATTTAAAAGCGCATCAAAAACAAAAACTTTATTTAGTATTATTTTTTAAATGCCGACAGTTAAACATTTTTAGAATCAATATTTCAAAACCCATTCAAGTATATATATTTTAAGAAAACGTAAAAATAGTAATAGGAATGGAATTGTATAACTTATTTTGAAGTATCTTTTATATATTTGAAAACCTAATTTGTTTTTAATAATTTTCCCTATCAAAAGTTATGGGTGTTGCAGACAATTACCAAGAATTGTTATGTTTTTATTTCTTGTCGATGGCTTGGTTATTGTTTGAATTACAGATCAAATAGTCATCACTTTGTTCGTCATTAAAAAAACTAAATTATTTTAACTTTGTACAACTTTTAGTAATGTTAACGGGTTTTTAGATTACCGGAGTAACATTTTTGAACATTATACAATATAAAGTGTTGTAGAAATGAACACAAATAATTCGTGAACCAAATTTATACCAGTACTATCTGTTTCAAAAGTTGTTTGTTGTACAAAGCGAAAATGTCAGATATATTAGACCAGTGCTGATGCATTTTTGAGGAAAACAAAATTAACAGCATGAAACCTACTGGAAGAGGAGCAAAATATTGTGCGAATGACGGGAAAAATAATTTGGAATCGACAAAGTGAAGTGGTGAATTTTTAGGGGTTGAAAGTGCTATTTCACAATTTGCAATGAAAGTTGACCTCCTATATCGAAAAAAATTTAATAGCAAAGTTGTTGATAATAAAAATATCTACAACTTTTGTATCTAACATTTTTCCACACAACCTCAAATTTTCCGGGAAAATCGGAAAACCGATTCTTCAGTTTTAATTTTTTTCTTGCGCAAAAATTTATTCTTTTTCACGAATTTGGTGAAAATATAACTTATTATGTTTCAAGTCAGCTGTAATTTTGTTGTAGCGAAATACAGATTTTTCCATTTTTTCGACTAATTCCGAAAAAACGACCTCATTTTCAACTGAAAAGTTTCACCGATAATATTCGTCTTTTCAACAACGAAGACGATGTAGAGCTTGAAGATTCAACAGATGCTGAATCAGATAAAGAAGCATCCGATAATGAGCAGCCATCGAAGAGGCCAAAGCTAACGACTTGGGGTTGTGTTTTGAAAATTAATTTTCGATTGCATTATTAATTAGCTCCCTCAGTTAACTTTATTTTTTCTTTAAATTTTAAAGTAAATACTATATAATAATACGTTTTTGTAATAAACAGTTTTCTACTTAATAAACGTGATTTGAATGTAATGAAAAAACTTCTTTAAATTGCAAAAAATAACGTCTAATTCAGATCATAAAAAGTTCTATTTCCACTAAATTTTGCAACAAACATCCAATTTTGACACAAGAAAAAAATGTAAACGAAATTAAAACGGGTTTTCCAATTGTCTCGGAAAATTTTAGGTTATGTGGGAAAATTTTAAACACAAAAGTTGTATTGCCCACAAATTTTTCTTCAACTTTTTTTGTAGGAGGGTAGCTTTCAATGCAAATAGTGAGAAACCATTTTTACCCCCAAAAGTTCACCTCATTTCGCCCGTCTATCATAATCAAATCCTTATTTATGTCCTTGTTTATTCTTTGTACCTATTAAGGTAACATGAAGTTAATATTCTCAAAAGGTTTCAACTGTTAATTTAAATAATTTTAATAAATAAATATGAGTTTAGAACAAAAATTTAAAAAATTGATCTGTTTTTTCATTTTATCGCGTTTTCTGGAAAAATTTCTCATAGTAATGCTACTATTTTATTACATCATCTAAAAGTAGATGCTTCAACGGAAAAAATGACGGCTGGTGAGCTTGAAAAGACGAATTTTACCGGTGAAACTTTTCAGTTGAAAATGAGGTATTTTTTTAGGTTTACAGCTTACTTGAAACATAACAAGTTATATTTTCATCAAATTTCGTAAAAAAATTAAATTTTTGTGCAAGAAAAAAATTCAAAACTGAAAAATTGGGTTTTCCGATTTTTCCGGAAAATTTGATGTTATGCGGAAAAATGTTAAATACAATAAAAGGTGTAGATATTTTTACTATCAACAACTTTGCTGTTTAACTTTTTTCGATAGGAGGTCAACTTTCGTTGCAAATTGCGAAAAACCATGAAATACCACTTTCAACCCCTAAAAATTCACCCCTTCTCCATTTTGTCGACTCCAAATTATTTTCCCCGTCATTCGAACAATATTTTGCACCTCTTCCAGTAGGTCTCATATTGTTAATTTTTTTCCCGTTTTTATATTTTTTTCGTCATCAGCACTGGTCTATATGGCAAACTGAGTATTTACGGACCAATATTTATTTGATAAGTAAAGCTTCAGATTTAATTCCTCATTCTTGTGCACCACTTTTACCACTACTTTTAAGCTTTCTTTTGATAAATACATTTAAATCATGCACTGCATTTAAAGGAAACAATGCAAACATAACACGTTAGCTAAACGTTTCCTTCAAATCAACAAACACAATCAACAACACAGCTTAAACAGTTTTTAAGATTACTTCAAACAGCATCTTCTAAAATATACAGAGAGTATTAATAAATAGGCTTGCATAAACTTTGCTTCTAATGTCAGTGCCACAGAAGATATATTTAGGAGAGGGACGAGTGTTAAATCATTTTAAAGGTGCTTTTAAAAGTGAAGATTTTGAAAAAAGTGTTTACTTCCTTTTTCTCATTTCAAAATGGCAGCCTTAAACGTGCATAATTTAAGGTTTTGTAATTTCATTTATTTTCACTGAGGAGCTATTTTATTCTCAGAACTCACAGATGTAACATTGCTAATGTTAATCCTTTCAGACAAAGTTCAAGTTGGGGTCTAATTTCGAAAACTTTTCCAACATTTGAAACAGAAAGTGGAAGCGCATAAAGAAAATAATCATAACATTACTTATCATATTCTTTAAAAAAAATACAAATACATCTAATCAGAAACATTCAATGCTATAAAGGCTTAAAATAAATTATAATGCTTACTTTTCACGTTTTTAGATTTTAGTTTGTTTCTGGTTTTTAACTCTCACAATAATAATTATTTACTGATTATAATTTAGATTTTTTGAAGAACATAGTAAATAATTTTAATTTATTTAATTTTCCCATGCGCTTCCATTTTTCCAAAAACTGTCCACCAAACGTAGAAAGCCAGGTTTTTGCCACAATTTTTAAACAGTTGGAGATACGTCTAAAGATCACATAAAAGTATCCATCTTTGGGAGTCTGCTTTGATTTAATATCCCACTCGACCTACATGAGTTTTTTCATATAAGCTTTTTTATTTTCCCGAACTTTAGATTTTTCTAAATGTTGGAAAACTTTGGAAAAGTATCCAAGTTGAACATTGTCTAAAAGGAATGCCATTAGAAATATTTCGTAACATTTACGGTTCGTTGAAAGTAAATACAAATAGACTTGTACACGGGAGGTTTGTTTCAACCTTTGTACAAACTTCATTTATTTACAGTATTTAGCACAGAAGTATACACGGTTCTGTACATAGAACTAATGAAGAGTGGGTTCGAACCTACGACAGTCCGGACCGTCATCAACTGACTCCAATCCCAAATACTAGTAGTTCTGTGAACAGTAGACCTCGCTCATTGAAATAACAAATGTGGTTTTGAGCTTAGGTTAAAAATAGTGTGCCAGTAGGAAGTAAGCACAAGGTTTAGCCAGTGAAACATTATTTACAATTCCCGCGATTCCGTTAGTTCTAGTTCTCGTTTTTATTTCTTTTCTTGAGCTTTAACTGCTAAAGATTTTCTTTTAGAGGCTTTGTGTTTTATTTAGGTTAATAATGCGTAAGATAGCTAAAAGTATCGCGTTATAGAGGGACAACATACAATTAAATATTTACATACTTAAATAACTCAAACTTAACAATGTATCACAAGTTAACTTAAGTTCCATATCATATTCCAATATTAGAAATAATGAAAACAAACGATGTTAAAACGTCGTGTTAGTGATCTCAACCCATGTAGCAACACTTCCCACGGTGTCCTACAGTCATTTTTTGTATGTCCTTTATCGCCGCGAGGTTTCATTTGTTTCATCTCATTTTGTAATTCAAGTAAAGCTAAGTTAAATACTTTTATGAAATTTACGATGATAATTTACAGGTATACAGTTCAATTCTTTGATTTATCCTCTACACTTTTTTATAATAATATGTCATTTTTGGGCAAATGATATACTGTATTCCTAAATTACTATTCAAAACAGGCCTAGTTTTGTTAGCAGTCTTGTAGTAGGAACATAAAAACTGGTGTTTTCAAAATAAGAAATTTGAAATTGATAAATATTTTTATACAATTCTATTTAGAACTAAATTACGAAACTTGTTTACATTTATGAAAAAAATTACAATAATTTTTACTACTTTTTATGTAGGCCTAAAGTTAAACATTTTCCTTTCGTTACTGAACGTGATTGTTTCTTGAGCTAATAACTTTCTTAATTTTACTTCAATAATTTTTTTTTACTGGAATATATGAATTCTTTAAACTTAAAACCTTTATCTACAAAAAAGCTATGGAACACTTTTGAATTGGTTTAGAATAAACGTATAAAAACATGGTTGAAATATAAAAACTTGGACGATTTTTAACAAATTCGAAGTTTACGGCCGTTTTGTGAGCTTACCGTTAGAGATACGGAAAAAAAGCAAGAATACAATTTTGTTTAAAATTTAATTTGCTATTGGCAAAATGTTATTAGTTTTTAAATTCGACTTACGGTTAAGCCACAAACTGGCTTTGGAAAAAAGCTTACACTGAGAGAAACGGTCCGGCCGCCATTTTAATTTTATTTAAGGGGTTAAAAATGGGGGAAAAAACGTATATATTCATGGCTCGGCCTAGGAATAAGGAACATTCATGCAAAAAATCATCAAAATCGGTCAAGGCGTTTGGCCGTAGTCGTGAGACAGACACACAGACATACAGACACACAGATACACAGACATTACAGACGAAATGCCGAACGGTCGAGTTAAAACGGAGACCTCGCTTACGCTCGGTCAATAAATTTAACAAAAGTAAAGGCATTCAAAACATAAAACAGAAGACGTTGAGAAAGGCTTAAGTTTCGAGAGGAAAGACTATAAAGATTTCCAGAACTCTTATGGCTTCAAATAGGCACTTACCGAAGTTTTAAATTGTTAATGTTTTCCGCCGTATTGTGCGAGATATGCATGAAACTCATGTACTCATGAAACATCGTATCCTCGGTACGGATTGACGTGTTTTGTTTATTAAAGTGTGTGTTGACGTAGGACAGCAAGGCCTAAGTACTAAGCCAAGGTAGATGTTAGAATAGCGACAGTTAATGTTTAGAAAGGATCCGGCCAACATGCTCTCTAGGTTCTTGGTATCTCTGTGTCTTCTGGCTGTAGCTGCTGGTGCACGCCTAACTAAGATACGTAAGTTTCTGGTTTTGGTTTATATAATCACTTATAACCATATGAACCTATTATATTGTATATGTTTGGTTAACATAGGTAATATTATAATTGTTAAGAATAATTATACCAATTAATGAAAATATATAATTTATATACTAAAGTTTTAATAAAATGCTTTTGTTGAAAAGTAAGTTTCCGAAAACAAACTTAGTCTGATTGCATAAAGATATTAAATAAAAATCTAATATAAATATAGATTGCTGTTTTAATTAAAAGTTTACTATCTCTTATTTCTTTTCTCAGAAACGTATTTACTTTTTTCAATAAAACTGCGTACATGTAGGCTACATAGTACAACCGAAATCTTACAATAAAAGTAATTTAACATGTTGGCAGATTAATACAACTTTTGATTTATTGATTTTTCAAAATTACCCATCATTATACTAGGCCTACACATTTTGTTTAGTTTGTCTTACATCATTGTATTTTATTGTATGATGTATTTTTTTTAGATAAGCTGATGAATCAACATGTAACCTTTATTTTTCAATTTAAGGAACCTAATATGAATAATACTTAGTTAATATCACAAGAATCACACCATTGCAAAAAAAGAAGCGTCTTATCTATCAGAATCATTAGTAATAAACTACGGGAAACTCATGAGTGCTTCACACGCCAACTCCCGTATCAATACCACAACCATTTAAATCAATATAATTTAGTCTACACTAACTATGAGACAGTGCATATAGAGCGTCGAAGAAAATATACAAGAAAAAATAGAAGCATAAGTTTATAGATAGGCTTCGAATCGAAACAAGCAATGCATACAAAACTATCAACGTCAAACTATTTCGATTTTAAAGAATTGTGTTTTTTCTGTTCAGAACCGGCAATCGAAGAGTTTAAAAATAAAATATAGTTTAACCATAAATTATTTAATTACAACTTTTTAATTACATTGTTATCAAAGCAGCTTAGTAACTGTGGTGATCGATTTGCTAGATTAATGGAAAATCGTATTAACTTCAAGTTTGATTTGAAAGCTAAAAAAGTTAATTATATCAACAGGTATTTAATTAATTTTCAACACCTCCATCTATAGGTAAGAAATTATAGTTCTTTTTACGACTCTTGCACGAGCAAAAAAGCACATAAAACCTTGAACAGAAGTTTGAGTTTCATTAAAAGTGTTTCTTCCTTTTCTGAATCAATCATTATAATTGTTATGAAAAGTACTATATTTTTGACGCACCTTATATTTATATTTCGAACAGTTATGCAAAGAAAACGCTCACGGATAGTATAGCCTACGTATGGGTTATATACGCAATAGAACATAATAATAATGTAAAATTGTTCATTACCGGTACATGAAACCTTTGTTCGGACTTTCATGTATCGTTTTGATAATAACCTCATAACTGGCCTCCGAGATAGGAAGTGAGATTTTGGGACAACTTAATGTTGTACCTTTAACCTGAAATGTTTTCAACGACGGCGTTTAATATATCATTTAAAACAAAAACAAAATAAAGCGATATATAGAATATATATATTTTTTTACAGAAGTCATATTTATGCATATAATTTGACTATAACAAGTTACTGTTTTTAAGGCTAGTACCATTTTGGAAAAATCTTACTTTCTATTTTCTATACATAAGAGTGAATTTGAATGGCATAGATGCTAATATTGTTGTATTTGGTAGACTATATAGTTTTCAAATTATATATTGCCCAAACCATAACTATATTATAATATAACTTGAAAATATGTTAGAAAAATTAATTTACATTTATTATTTTTCATAAATTACCGTAAAGGTTTTACTCGTTTAGAACTTAAATAATAAGTCAGCGCAATTTAATTGTCCTTTGACTTGTCAATACCACATGTTTAACCTACAGCTTCTAAAATTTGCTTTAGATACGACATTATGCCATGTTGTAACACATGACCTAATGAAAAGATTAAAGAAATTAAAAAAATCATTAGCCTACAATGAATATTCGTGCATTTATTTTAATTCTATTGTTTATGTTATTTTCCTCGAAATTTAACTCGAAACCGTGCAAGTACATAAGAAACATTTAAAACAATATTAACATATTTGAATTCCTCAAGAAAAGTTCAACATCTCAGTTTATAAAGATTATTTAATTCAGATGATTTTATATGAGTAAGAATAAACAATAAATATTCTCAGCAATACTCAGAAATACTCTGTCCAAATTGTGAAATCAGATGTTTGTGTGTAACAATAAAAGTCACGGAACAGCCCTGTCAGCTATGATATAATTCCGGTGGGAAATACCAGATTAACAAACAAAGATATCCCAATTTATTTTTACATGTGTATGTTTGTTATAATTGTTTTAATTATGTTTTGTTGTGTTGTTTATGTTTTGTACACTTAAGATAACAGTAATTAGTCTAAATGGGAAAGTGCCCGGGGAAAGACTGTCAAAACAAATTGTCGATTGCTGTCTTGTTTATTATTGTACTACCATTGGATTTGATAAGTTATTAGTTTAATATTGTAAAATTAACGGAAAACTGTTGTTCTGTTTGTATTATGTAATTCAATATTTTTCTACCATCTAATTATTGTTTTTCTATCGGCTGAATGAAAATAAGACTTCTTTGGAATCGAGTCATGAAACTTTGAACAAGGAGCCATCGCATTACGGGCACTATTTGTTGCGTTCTTGCTCATATTGTTAGAGATAAATCATTTATATTTGGAGATAAAATTCAATTACAAATCTTCGCAATGTTAAACAAATAAATGCAAATGTAACTGGTGGTTTTGCTTTACAATCCTCGAAATTAGTTTCGTCTAGAATAATTTTAATTTGAACATTCACAATGTGTTTACAATCGTTTAATATTTTTAGTAAAAAGAAGATCTTGTCTTTACTGACGCTTATGAAATCAACTACAGCAATTGCTTAAAGTAACAATAAACAAATTCTCAAACATTTTCTTTGTAACAAATTTTAAAAACATTGATAAATTAATGAAATACTATTTAAGTTAAAAACTTTTAATTAATAACTTTGATGACCTTTGAATCTCCAGAGTCTTAAATATACAAAATAAAAAGCCAAACAAAATTGTTATAATAACAGACTATAGCATTTGTAGGCAAATCTTTATATTCGATTTCGTGTAGTTTCAAGTAAGCATTCAATTCTCCTGTTTTCATATGGTAAAAGTGTACAGATAATTCCGAGTTCCGAGTAGCAGAATATATCTATGTTTTAGCCAACTAACTATAGTTGAAAGTAAAAAGGAAGTGGACGGGGAACACACATTGTGGAAACGTTATTGCTAAATTGGGCCTAGGAGGTGATGTATTATTTGGGGCCTAGGCTAATGTTAAAGACCTGTCATTATTTGGGATTGTCAAAACACGTTCGACAAAATATTCGGTTATATAAATTTGAGAAAGTTTTCTGATCGCACGTCGGGAACAATGTTACAATCGTTAAAATTTAAGTTGTGTGAAAAAACTATTCTTGATAAAGTCTTGGATTTCAACTTTTTCTTGAACTGTTTT